>JASANC010000907.1:0-22818 GCA_030248135.1 Theristus sp. LFF4_11 | reverse complement strand
CGTATGTGGCTTCATCAATGCCAAGTTTTTTTGGTGAAGTGGCATTGACTTAGAAAGAAAAAACAGTAACGTTTGCTGAATAATAACCCTGAAGAAAATTTACCTTGTGCTGCAGTGAAGTCGCCTACAATACAATATTTTTTAATGTATTTAAATAAATAAAAAATGCGAAGTTTATGATTTTGCTATTTTCCCCCGTTCACCCTAACCTTTTTGTATGTGAAGTAAGATTGAATAAAAAACATAAAAATTTACGTTTTTTTCAATTACCCGTTTTAAAAAGCTAATGCTTCTTTTACCCATTTACCTAAGCCAAGCCTTTTTTGCAAAGTGAAAATGCGAAGTTTATGATTTTGCTATTTTTACCCGTTCACCCTAACCTAAGTCAAGCCTTTTTGTAAGTTAAGTAAAATTGAATAAAAAATAAAAAAATTAACGTTTTTTCATTAAAAAATACCCGTTTTAAAAAGCTAATGCTTCTTTTGCCCGGTTACCCTAACATAAGCCAAGCCTTTTTTGTAAAGTGAACATGAACAGAAGAAACAAAAAAGTGACGTTTATAATTTTGTTTTGCAGTCATTGCTTCTTTTTACCCGTTCACCCCAACATGACCCAAACATTTTGCAAAGTGAAAATGAATGGTAAATACCATTTCGACCCAATTAAAACACTAACTTTTTTCAAAGATGGTTTTGTCACATCTTTCGCAGTCGCTCGTCAAGCTTTGAGCAGCAACAATTGCCAGTTGCCCATCGTGCGTTACGTTGAAATTATCGCTCATAACCATGTAGTATCAATTTGAAAATGAAACATGGAGTATCAATTTCAATGAAATTATTTGTTTTGAATTCAAAGTGCAACTTGCAATGCCGATGTCTATGTCCGTTTTGCAACCCGGTTTTTTAAAAACAAAAAGTTCAAACTTTTTTCAAAGACGGTTTTGTTACATCTTTCCCAGTCGATCATCAAGTTTTGTTCAGCCACGCTTCTATTTGCCTATGCTGTGCTGAACTGTCTCTGTTGACCAAAGTGTATCATGATGACTGACCAAAGTGTATCATGATGACTCCAGCTACTTGAGAAAACAATCTCAACTGGCTTTGATAAAAATAGGTTAAGGAAATTGAGATGGAGTTTTCTTAAATAGCAAAAATGAGCGCCAATTCAAATTGCAAAAAAGTGCCACAGACAGACACTTTGTAAATTTAATAATATAGACTAGCCAATTGACCCGAGCGTATGTGGCTTAATCAATAATCAATCAATTTTGGTGAAGTGGCATTGACTTAGAAAGAAAAAACAGTAACGTTTGCTGAATAATAACCCTGAAGAAAATTTACCTTGTGCTGCAGTGAAGTCGCCTACAATACAATATTTTTTAATGTTATTCAAATAAATAAAAAATGCGAAGTTTATGATTTTGCTATTTTTACCCGTTCACCCTAACCGAAGGCACCCCTTTTTGTAAGTGAAGTAAAAATAAAAAAAAATATAAAAACTAACGTTTTTTTCATTTACCCGTTTTAAAAAGCTAATGCTTTTTTACCCGTTTACCTAAGCCAAGCCTTTTTTGTAAAGTGAAAATGCGAAGTTTATGATTTTTCTATTTTTTACCCGTTCACCCTAACCTAAGTCAAGCCTTTTTGTATGTGAAGTAAGATTGAATAAAAACATAAAAATTAACGGTTTTTTTCAATTACCCGTCTTAAAAAGCTAATGCTTCTTTCACCCGTTTACCTAAGCCAAGCCTTTTTGCAAAGTGAAAATGCGAAGTTTATGATTTTGCTATTTTTACCCGTTCACCCTAACCTAAGTCAAGCCATTTTGTAAATTAAGTAAGATTAAAAAAATATAAAAATTAACGTTTTTTTCATCAAAAAATACCCGTTTTAAAAAGCTAATGCTTCTTTTACCCGGTTACCCTAACATAAGCCAAGCCTTTTTTCTAAAGTGAAAAATGAATAGAAGAAACAAAAAAGTGACGTTTATAATTTCGTTTTAAAGTCATTGCTTCTTTTACTCGTTTACCCCAACATGACCCAAACATTTTGCAAAGTGAAAATGAATGGTAAATACCATTTCGACCCAATTAAAAAACTAACTTTTTTCAGAGACGGTTTTGTCACATCTTTCGCTGTCGCTCGTCAAGTTTTGAGCAGCAACAATTGCCAGTTGCCCATCGTGCGTTACGTTGAAATTAAATATTGTTGAAGTTGAATACGTTGTTTTGAATCAAAAGTGCAACTTGCAATTGCAATGCCGATGTCGATGCGCGTTTTGCAACCCGATTTTTAAAAACAAAAAAGTTTAAACTTTTTTCACAGACGGTTTTGTTGCATCTTTCCCAGTCGATCATCAAGTTTTGATCAGCCACGCTTCCATTTGCCTATGCTGCGCTGAACTGTCTCTGTTGACCAAAGAGTATCATGATGACTTCAGCTATATGAAGAGAGACGTTTTGAAAAAACAATCTCAACTGGCATTAATAAAAATAGGTTAAGGAAATTGAGATGAAGTTTTCTTAAATAGCAAAAATGAGCGCCAATTCAAATTTCATGAAAATGACAGGGACAGACAGACAGACAGACAAATTGCATTTTTAGTATAATAGATAGATAGATTATAGATTATAGATTATTGCCTCCTATTTAATTTTCGCTTCTGGTCTTCTGCATAATCTTTGTCTTCAAAGCATCCGAACTTTCTTTTTCCACAAAAATTTTAGACCGATTTTATTTCCTTGTAGTCGAATTATTTGTGATGAATTCTGACCGCTGTCCTGATTTGTTTCGTTGCTTGTTATTCAGCATCAGTTTTGTTGTCTTCTGTCATCATTCACAGTTTTTTGTGTGTTCTTTGGCTAATTTTTTGGTTGCCCGTCCATCTCTACGGTTTCTCATTTTCAAAATGTATCGCAATCGTTCAAACACTTCCAATTGTTTGGCTGCGTTTTGTGGATGGTATCGTCGGGACGGGCAGCCGAGATGTTGGCTTGGCTGTTTCCGCGTTTCCAATTTATAGCGTTTTTTCAGATTTTTTTCAAAAATATTCTTTGAGTATAGTTTTCCTTCATCGATTTCATTCGATTTAAACCTGGTTGATTGAGGATTTGACAACTTGCGACGCGTGTCCGTGTGTTCAGGGCTGCACAAACACTTACTGGTAAGTGTGTTCGTTCATTTGTTGTTTTCAACTTCTTGTTTTATTTCGCCTGTAGCGCGGCGCGCGGCCGTTTCAGAATAATCTTCTTACAAAAACTAGGAACCTCAAACTCATATTGAATGGCTACCGGTCCCTGTTTTGATTTCGTTGTATTTAAATGTTCGAATTTGGTATTTTCGATGATTTTTGTCAGATTATGTTTGTTGCATGGTATTTATTTTTTTGTTATTGCAATGCAATGTACTTTTGCTCTGCATCACTCCACTGTTTTCTGATCTTTTCGATGTTACATTATGCATTTCTTAGGTACAATTCAATCAAACATTGCGACCAGACTCTTTTTACACCCACAAAAATCTTTGGTATTGCAAAGAGCAGATAGTAAAAAAGCACAGCTGTTTGCATTCTTCTGCGGTTCTAAACGTGTTTGGCTGTTGCAGCGGTGTTTATTCTGCATCATTTTTTTGTAAAGTAACCAATTCGCTGAACATCTCACGTTGTGTAGCCAGCAAGGCTTTGCTGTGTCGAATATCATTGTGTTTTGTTCAACAAACCTTTTTCTTTTTTGTTCAACAAACCCTTTTTCTTTAAATATGTTGTGCAGAGCGCCAGGGACTGCTGAAATGAATGTATTATTCAAATTGTACAATTTTAATTTTGACCTGTTGATGTATGCAAATAAAACTAAAAACGACTGACTTTTATCGGTAGAAAATCTTTTATCATTTTTCCAAAATCACAGCGCTATGTGAATTTCAATACCTGTAACGGATTGAGCAATGCAATAGTTTTGAGCAGATTTGAAAGTGAGAACAATTATGTTGGAATAATTTTCAACCACTGTTAAATTTTTGTGACTGGAACACAAAAATGAAATGTTTTTTTGCTGAATTGGTTAAAATGCGGACGACAAAATTAGCCTGCACTAATCTAGATTTCGATTAACTCAGTTGGCCCTGAATTAACCTCAGGTAGCTGAAGTTGTTATTGACCTGTTGGACCCGTTAAAAACGTTTTATCAGGACATAACCAAATAGCGAAAGCTTCCAGATGTCAACCGATAGCCCCCAGAAAGCGATTTCCGAAGTATTTGGGTATTTGGCTTGTTGGTTACAAAAAAGTGCATATCGAGTTTGACGAACAAAGCGCAACCACATGTTGAGGTTTAGTTATTACAAATTTTAGTGAACGTTATAAACTAGACCGATACTTGCAAGAACAAGTGCAGAGTGAAATTGCTGAGATCTCGCAGTTTTTGGAACTGACGTTTAATATAGTCCGTCAAATTAGTACGGTCCAAATACAAAATGGCACGCATTGGTTGTTACGCCCAACACGTGGTGTGGTGGCGTCTGACGTTTCAAGTTAAAAAATAAAGGATAGAATTTTAGGGTTTTTGTGCTTTTTGCTGTGTTGTGATTGTCAATACATTCAACATTCACTGGCGTAATGAAAATTATAAAAGTAAAAAAAAGTTAAAGACGGGCATGTTTTGTATTGTTGGGTTTTGTGTTTTGGTTGTCAGATTCGTGTAAGTTTTAATATTATAATATTACCAAGGATTATATTATTATATTAAGTAAGGCATCCGACTACGAATCATGTGAACTTAAAAATCATAAACATAACCACGAGAAAGGCATAGCAGCAAAAATGTGAAAAGGCACACGGATAGATCGAACAAGAACCAGAGATAGAGAGACTTTTCAATTTTGTTGTCGAAAAATGTGTGGGTGCACCAAAAAGTTGGAGTAAGTAGCAAGGTGTAAAAACTTTTAGAAACCGCATTGCATTATGCTGTTGCATTCACACAAAATCAAACTAAAATACAGGGCATGTTATGCACGAATGAGTTTGCACAAAATTTCGTTGTGGGAAACCCCTATGTACAATAACCTACGTTGTTGAAACAAGGAGAGAAACGGTAATCAAACTGAATAACAATAGCACACTCTTGACGAAATACACCGCAAAAAATATAAAATATGTTCAAAACAATCTCTGTACATGTCTTCCAAATAAACTCTGAAAACGTTTAAAACAAAATAAAAAATAGCAGCCAACAATTTTGAGTGCATAAATGTGTTAAAACAAAAGTAAAAAAAACCTGTTACAGTGTCACTTGTAAAAAAAATGTAGCCGACAAACCGTTTTCTCGTTTTGTTAACGGCAAAAACAATAACATTAAAATGTATTGCAATTCAAAAATTTAAATTATTCGAAACATCGAATTAAGCTTCTAGTTTTGTTGCTAAGTTTGCCGTCCTAAAAAAATCGTAATTTCAAAACAGTAGCAGTCCAACTCTAATAAGACAGAAACAGGTTTACGGCTGAAATAAATGAAACTCAGCTGAAAAGAGATTCACAGAAATGCCACCGTTGTTCTTATTATGGATTAATAATGCTAGTATTGAACATGTCGGTTAGCAGACATAAAAAAGCAGCATTAAGCACATCGAAAACACAGGTGTAGCATCACAAAGCACTTGTTTGACGTTCAAGACAAAAAATGCCAACAAAAAGTATACAACTCATTAAAATAAAACTGTAACTTATTATGCTTTGCACTGAAACATAGAGATGAAAACGACACTATGATTTTGCGCACATTGCTTTTTGTACACGGACCGAATCATGAAATTCAGAAGGTACCTCAAAAGATCTGTAGAAAGTTTGTTTTTAGATACCTGTGCGGTGGACTATGTGATAAAATTCTAAAAAACTGTATAACACTCAACAGCAGAACAAAAAGCACGAGATACGGTGAACATTACTATACAACTGTAAGGCAGCTACGGTATAATCAAAAACTTTCAAAGACAATACAAGTAACGCGAGAGCAGTGTGTAATATCGACGGAGCTTGCCATGGCACGTAGCAGAGCACTGATGCATGAATGATACACAAGGCATTCTGGTTATTATGACGAAATCGACAGCAAGTAACATGTGGTCAACAATTCCAAATGATTATAATCAACTGACACAAACCAGACAAATGCAAGACGCCAGCACGATCAGGACTTGGACGTGCTTAAGGTGATTCCGTTGACCGCAGCGCGTTGGTAGGGGTGGCTGGCATCTCGTAGCTGGCCAAGGAGACGGCGATGTTGCAGGATGGCACCTGCAATGAACATGAACTTTTTGGTAAACGGTCATTGCTTGAGCCAGCCAGACCATTCGCGGTCCTCGATTTCAAAGACAGTGATTGTGTTTACGAATTAATTGCAAGCAAACTGCCTTGCTGGTCCTTTTACCTTAAAAAATATCATGATAAATTGTGTGAGTGACAAAAAGCATGCAAGCGTGAGTAAAGCCACGCAAAGCGCCCGTTGGCATTCGTTGCTGACCAACCGTTGATTGCGTTGCGCGTTCGTTGGTCTTAAGCAACGTCATCCGTCAGGGTTTCGGGTCCCACTGGTTCCGATGGTGTGTACGATTCTATTCATGCAAAACAGAACAAGCAAACAAGCAAAACTCCCAGTGGAGAAAGAAGCGTGCACTGGCGGGAAATCACCGTGTCGACTGGAATCGCCACAAAACACCGCCCGTCGCCAAGCAAAGCCGCACCGGTATTTTTATTCTTTGAAATTCATGTTATGCAGGTTAAAATGAAAGACGACCACAGCCAACGCTAAAGTGTGCGGTGCAACATAAGATATGAACTAAAATTAACACGAAACAAATCACACCAAGGATAATAACAAAAAACCAACAACATTACCGGGTAGAAAGCAAAGAAAAAATAACGTATTATCTATTAATTACGGTGGAAAACGAAATTCCGTGGTTACGTATTCCTCTTGCGCTCAAACAAACCGAAAGATAAATCTGAACGTTGTTACGATCTGACACAAAAATTGCTACAACGACCGAAGACTGTGAAAGTGTGCAAAAATATGTTACGTGCAAATGCAACGTTTTTTTGCAATACCAAAATCAAACTCCAACTCCTTCGCTTCTAAAATTCTAGTTTCAGTTATCAAACTTAGATCGTTCAGTAAATGTAGTTTATGGGTGTTTGAAAAACGGAAAACGATGGATAAAGTGGTGGTTGTGTGTTACTTACATAGCTAAAGCGCGTTAAAAAAGTCCGCAACGATTCGTTTAAATACGGTGAAAATCTCGTTTCCAGTAAACGTAAGTTACAGTTTCGGATTTACTGATTCAAAACCAACGTTTCGGTGCCGGTCAAATAGCAAACAATAAACAGCTCAATAACCTGCTTCACAGACATCAACAATAAGACTGTCATTCCGAAAACAAACCATCTGACTAAAAAAACCCGCACGACATGAAATATGGTTTTCAAAAGTTCACAATCCTCTTCCAATTTTTATCCTTCGCGCAACGTTGTACCGCATTTGTTGTTTGACAGGTATTGATAAAGACTGAAGTTGTAGCTGCCACAAATGTATGTGGTGCGTGACATGAACTACATTAAAAGAAACAAATGTCAGCGGTTACGACATGTGAAAATGAATGGCTGTGATAAAACGACGGTTAAAATGACTAAAATCAGAAACGGTACCAACGAAAGAACGTTTCACAACACTGTGAAAAAGGCTTTTGTTTGAAATGAAAAGATTCTCCTAACCCACAAAGGTAGTTACAGCCCAACAAGTGTCTTTAGTGGTTAACATAAGACGAAAATATTGTTATTTTGGTTATTTATCAAATCTAACAAATTTGATTATAACTGTCGTTAAAATGTAGCAAATTTAGCAAAATGTTACCATGTGTTGACAAAGTGACTGCTGTTGCAAAAAATCTCCTTTCGCAATTCATGAACCACAACAACAGACCGGCGACTAGACAACAAAACTAAGTGAAATAAAACTGAGACCAACAATTTACTCATCTTGATCATCGCATCGTTCCAGCTTCATCTACTCATATGCAAAAGACCCACACAACTAACCAACCATCTCAAAGTCACACTTGTATGCGTCAGAAAAGCGAAAAAAAACGATATAAATCACGACAGAACAACCATCGCCTGACTCAAACCGAAACCAACACAGCACCCAAACAAAATGCAACATAACCAGGCAAGAAACCTCAATGAGCAAACAAAACCGGCGATAACAAACCAGCTGGTCAGCAGCAAGAAAAACAAACAAAACGAACCAAAAACAAAACTGAAAGAAACCCGAACAACTCAGCAACAGCACAGCAACCGGAGAAAAATTCGGACGAAATGCAAACGGCGAAAAGGCAAAACAGCATTAAGAAAAAACAAGCCAGTAAGCAGGGCGAAAAGCAATGATTCGGTGCAAAACAACACAGGACAACGAATAGCGTGGGTGCTGGTGTATGTGTTCGTGTCTAGTGGGTGCGCGCAAACAAGAACTGACCGGCGAGACTGATGTCCTGCGTGGCGTGCCCGCCGAAGTCGCCGGTGGCGGCGAGACTGGCGTTGGTGGCGGCGTTCGCGGCGTTGCCGGCCGCAGCGGCCTGTGTCGCGGCGGCAGCCAGCAGCGGCTGCGTCAGCGCGTTGTAGCCGCTCGCCGTCGCCGCGCTTCCGTAGCCGCCGGCAGCCGCCGCCGCCGCGAACGCGCTCGGATCGATGAACGAACTGTAGAATGGTGCACTGGTCGTCACAAGTGAAACACGGAGGCGACGCTCTCGCGCATCGCAATGGGAAAATCGGTAAAAGTGAACGTACCCAGTGGAGTTCTTTTTTGTGCACCATAGAATTCAATCAGCTATTGTGGGGCTGTGATGACACAAGTGATTCGAACCGTTTGTGCAATTGCAATTAGGGATGGAAACAACCGAAAAAAATAAGTTCGTTGATAAAAAACCGTTTGTATTCTTAAACTTCGAATTAATTTTTTTGAATCAGAGCCTGTTTTAACCTTTATCGGCAGGAAACAGCTAGAAAGTTGTTGATTTTCCGTAATTTGATTTTGATTACACCATTCATGCAAGAAAAAAGAGATAATTCTTGTAGTTTCAAAAAAATCTCATTTTTCAAAGATAAAGCCGGTTATTATCGGTCGGTTTCAAAAACCGTTTTAACTTGCGTTCCATACCAAACTGAAACGGCCCACTCAAAATGCGCAAGCCGGCGCACTGGCTGCACACCGGCGACCGACGACAACGCACGCACTCACTTGAAGAACAACTGTCCGGCGGCGGCGGCACTCAGCTGGTCGTGGTGCGACTGCGTGAACGCGCTCGACGGCGAGCTCGTGGCGACGCCCATCGGCGCCATGGCCGCCTGCGCCGCCAGCATGGCCGACGTGACGCTCGGCATGCCGGTGGCTGTCGCGCCTGCGCACAAACACACACGCAGTCAGTCGGTTCGTTGTTCTTATGATGGCGCTGATTTATTGCGACCGAGTTCAGCGATCCTGGGGCTGGGGGCTGATCGTGTGCGCCTGCGTCGCAAACCCCGCAAGCAAGTTTGTATAAATTTGCTTCTCACATCTCACACGTTGCCTTGACGGCGCCAATAATGCAGCGAACCGCAATTCGAACAGCGAATCAAGCAATATGACAGCGCACAAATTTTAGGATGCCAAAACGCCAGTGCTTCTCTGAAGACAGTGCACTTCTATGTGTGTAGGACAGAAGTGCATGTGCAACATTACAGCGTCTTTGCAAGGACAATCCGAATACAGCTACACGCCAATTGCCAAAATCCACCGGTTGCCCCGATTTTCAAACCTGGGTAAGCATACTGACCAGGCCGCGTGGGCGACAGAATCAACGGAGCACCGAGTGGCGAGCGCATTGGTGAATTGTTGGTGAGCGTCATTGGCGTCAGCAGACGTGGCGTCTCTGAAATTGGCAACGACAGTATAATAGGTGTGGTGGCAGAGTAATGATTGTTGTTAACAAATGTGGAGAAGGCAGACAAACTGAACTAAAACAGGTAACAAAATGAAATAATAGAAAAACGTTAAAGTTACGAAATTTTAACGCCCATTCACCATCACCAAAGCGAAGAAATGCTGATGTTTATCAAAATATCATATTTTTGCACAAATTATTAGAGCAAAGCGTGCCAGAGAAAAAAAAACATAAATAGGATGCATGAACCGCAGATTTCTCACCGAAGGCCGCCGGGTTTGTGGGATCAATGTTGCCAAATCCAGCTGAACAAACTCACATTGTCATTGATTGCAACAACCGTTTGCAATTCAACAAAATACGACTTTTACTGTTTTACACTTGGTCAAAAAAGTAACAAAATTTCCTGAATGCCGAATTACATTCAAAAGCAGTGTCACTTACGAACGGCGATCTTGCTCTGGTTGGCCGGTCGATATGTGCCGTTGATGATGGCCAACTCCATGAGCTGCTTGCGTTTCAGCTCATCTTCGCCCTCCGGCTGAAAAGTGCACACAAAACCATGATTCATATGAATTAGTGAAATATCATTTTTTTTAAACGCAACAATGCACCCATTTATTGGAAGATGATCGACCGAAACTACGTTGTATGCTTGTGCTTCTCATCGTCACACAGGCACCAAATTTCAGACTTGTTAGCCCTTTCCCTTCCCTTTTCAAGTTCATACTGCCTTTCAGACGTGCTTTCCGGCGTAAATTTCAAAGAGGCACTTATCCAATACGACTTTTAAAAATCCACGCGCCAGTTTCGCTGCAAAACTGCTCTGAAACGTAGGTCATCAAAAGCAGCCCCCATTTAGGTGCATCAAGAGCAAACCAATCACACTTTCAAATCTGCCACACAGGAACTCTTCAAAAAGTCACAAAGAGTTTCTGATAGTGTTTATAAAAATTGTCGGCGTTTCTTAGTGTGAACTTACTCACCATCAAGTCAACACGATAACACCACCTTTTGTATTCCGTTAGTTTCATCAAAACAACGTATCATCCATATTCACATCATGGAAACCTAAACATCCCAACAATTTTAAAAATCCTTTTCAAAACTCTCCGGGGCTTTTTTTCCACCGTCACATTACCCACCAGGCCACCACAATGTGTCGCACAAGTCAGACATCACGAGAAACCTTCGCGTTGATTAATCGAATTAATGGTAGTTTTTCACTGCTTCCATTTTCGCACCAATTCGCCGAAAAAAACCACCGAATCAAACAACAGCAAAAGTTGAATGACTTTTCTGCCACTCCGATACAGTGGCAGGTAATAATCTAGCGATGTGTCAACAGTTACCTGGATCCTGGAAAAACATCACTTTTCCAAAAACGTCACGTACCGCTAAAAAATTGCCCATTTGCAAACCACACCAATGCTACTGAAACACAGCGCGCAAACGCAACGTACACGGCGAAACAAAACCGGCCGCAACAAAGTCACTGGCGTTGAAGGTTGTGTTGCACGCACAGAAGAGCGCGTGCGCGTGTGCTGCTTGCGCATGGAAGTCACACGTTTGAAAGCAGCCGTGTAATTTCGCTGGTTTGTCACATATTCGCAAACAACATCTTGAAATGGCATTGATAGATTGATGACCACATAAACAAAAACGACAACAAAATCGCGCGTCAAGGTCACAAAACGACTTTTTCGATGTTTTTTTTTCAGCAAAATCTCAAATCTCGCCCAGCCATATCTCCCCCTCCCCGCAATATCTTTCAGATTTTTTTTTGTGACCAGCCAAAAACATGTCAATTTTGTATTTTTCTGAATCGAACACAATACTATAAGCTCTAATGGCTAGGTTTGAAAAAATCGCAAACAAGCATGCCACCGAAACCTTTAAAAAACACACAAAACCAGCTTTGTTATCGCGCGTCTCACGGTCGTCAATTTAAAAAAAAAACAGCCAGTTTCTTATGATCGGAGAAAAAAATGCAAATCAGAATTTTATCGACACTGAACAGAAATATGGTCAACGCCACGAAAATCGAAAGTGATTTAGCCGACAATAACGGCTGTTTGTGTACGATGATGCGCATAAGAACAGCAACGAACGAGCGAAAACCGCAAAAGCAAGCGACATGTCATAACGGTGACCAATGGTGCACCGGCATGATGAACGGCGACGGGTTCCGAGTCCTTGACACCCCGAGCAGCACCAGCAACAGTCTCACAGTCGCGAGTGGGAAGGCAGCAATGATGAAAATCACGAAACAAAACCAAATGAACAGCAGCGCATGCCGAGTCGAACGAACCGCAGGCACCAGGAGTCGTTTCACCTCGTCCACGGCACGTGCGATCTTGATACGCGAGCGGTTCTCGCTGTCCTCGCACTGGATCAGCACGTGCAGTTCGTCGTTCAAATGCTCCCAGTTCGGTTTGCCGCGGTTCAGCTCTTCCTGCAATTTCGTCGCTATTTGTTCTTTTCTTCGCGTACATGTGACACTTTCTCTTTCTTGGAAAGACAAAAGCGGATGTCTTCAGTAGTACATCTTTAACAAACTACTGTTACCAACTAAAACTATGACATCTTTTTGCTTAGGACGTCAACATTTATTCGAAAAAACAGTGAATTGTCGCTGTTTCTCGGAAGAAAGCATTTTTCCTTTGGAAATAGGTAGCAAAAACATATTTTGCCTCCACAATTGTTAGGTGGCTTCTTAATTTTTCAATTGGTCGAAATCGACGTATTTTCAGATTTTCAAAACCAGCTTCAACAGCACAGAGAAACCACCAGCAAAAAAACAACACTGGTCGATCGCAGAACGACATTGCAATTGCAGGAACACAGCAGCGAGCAATTGTTCACCTTTTTCTTGTCGCGCATCGAGCCCCTGCCGCGCACCATGATCTTGCAGCCGGTCTCCTGTTCGAGTTGCTTTGCGGTCATGCCCCGTGGGCCGAGAATGCGCCCAACAAAGTTGTACTGTAACACCGACGCACAGATTTGCTCAACAAACATGTCAATAGAGCACAACGAATTCAACAAAAACGCTGATTTGTTTTTCCAAAAAAAAAATCGCAAACAAACGGAACGCTTGCACAGATTTGTGCTCCTTAGACGGTTTTACGTCTGTTGGTACGAGTGCGCGAGCAGACAACAATTCACGGTTGCCAGCGCAGAAAAACAAAGCAAGCAAGACAGAGACTAACGTCCGGGTAATCCTTGACGGGCACATAGACCTTCTCTTGCACGGTGACCACCGGGCCGGTCGCGTCTGGCAGCTCCAGCTGGTCCTTGCTGAATTCAAACTGGAACAACGACACACGAACTTTGTTGATTTCTGCAAAAATAGAAACACGGTGGGGCCAGGTTGTTATTTTTTGAACGAGGTTTCAAAACGTTGTTTTTTTGTTGCGCTCATCTTTTTATTTGTCATTTGTCAACGTATGGTCCAATATTTAAGTTTTATGCGTTATTATCTCGCGACCCTTTACGTCAGTAGGCTGCTAAGGATGCTCCAATATTCCTGTTTTCCCGCACACACCACAACCACACAACGTAACGTTCAACTTGTTCTCCAGTGTTGACGGTTCTCGTCTGTTGATACTGGTGCTGCTGGCAGACCCACTTAACCTTTTTCACGTGGCGTGTTCTGGGAACATCATAACATCTAGTGTGTCCCTCTGAATTTCCAGTGGATCACAATGAGCATTGTTTGTCTGCAGACAGTCTGCTGGTGAACCGTGAACGTGCAAGCAAAACAATGAAATATGAAAACTGAACTAAAGTAGCTGGTGGTAGCACCGAGATTGGCCAATCATTCAATCAACAAACAAACAAACAACCACTCGGCCTCTTATTCAGCTCTTTAGTCAAACAGAAAACCTCAACACTGCAAAAGGAGCACGCTTCAGAGGCAAATACAATCCAATCGGCGCTGTCTGCCGTTGAGAGTAACAACAAACACAATTGACAATGAAAACGCAATACAAACGACCGCAAACAATTCAACCGGTAAAGCTGCCGTTGGGAACTTGGGCACGACAAGTTCTGGTAGCTGACTGACATTGAATGTAATGGAGCTGCTCAATAAAACTGATTTCGACTTCAGGTAACATCTACTATTCATCCGTTGGCCTTTTGCTGAAAAAAATTTTACCGAAAAATTTGTTTTTTTACATTTTTTTTACTTTAATAAGCACGCCGACACGCGCCATTATTTTTTCCACTGCATCAAATGAAACTCAGCGACCAGCGAATAAAATAAACAGAATTATTCGAAACGAAATAAACTGCACACACGAGCATTCAACGCAACAAGTGGCCACTCGAAAAGTCATCAGTTTCAGTTGCTAATGTGTTGCGTTGCGTCACTTGGCGATAACAAACAAGTTGAGAGCAAAAGTTCGCATCACGAAACATCGAAACTGAACGGCGGCGCGGAAGAAAAGTGAAATGAAAACTCGGAAGTTGGTCAACGAGTCAAACGGCTTACAACACAGCTTAGACAACACTGCGCACTTTACGCTTGATCCACGGGAGCGGTTCTTGGTATCAAAAAAGTATCAAACTTCTTTAAAAAAGTATCAAACAACCACCGAAAATAAAACGAAACACTTGTCAAAAGCAAACGAGTTCCATCCAACAACGAACCTTCGTCAATGAGGCGCTCCAGATGGAGAAAGACGTTGGGAAAAGCAGCCAGCTGTTTCTTGTCCTTGAGCAATTGAGCAAGATATTCGGCCGTGTACTGTGTTTGCGCCTGAACGTTAATAGAAATACATTTCGGGGTTTAGAAAAATGATGAGAACAGAGTACAGTCTATCTCGCTAATACATGCAACTAGCTGATTGGATGCTCATAGCAATTCTCAGCGCTGATTGGTTAGTCATGAGCAGTTCTCAGCGCTGATTGGTTGGTCATGAGCAATTCTCAGCGCTGATTGGTTGATCATTACGTCATGTTGCATATATTTTCCAGATGGACTGCAGAATGGTAGTTTCATGTTACTTGCTGTCACTCCAAACTGCGCCCAATCAACACGGTACATTCCAATCATTTTGAACTCACAAACTACGGCATTCATCCAGCAGTGCAGAGCAGTCCAGGAGCATCTATGGTGGAGTTTGTGAAGTATTCAGATCCCTGCAGATTTTTGTTGCCGCACAAATGCAACAAAACAACAAGCAGTGAAAAACCTGCTAACCAACGACATTCTTGAAGCAGTGATCACAAGGGTGCTTAGCCTAAGCCATAGCCACCATAGACGCGGCCGGGTCTGCCGGATGCTTCTTGCAGACATTTCACCTGTTTCTTTCAAACCGGTCACTGTTTCGCAGAGCCCAGCGCATGCGAAAAATGTTGAATTACAGTAAGAATGAACGACTGTTCGCCAAAGCGAATTGCGACAAACAGGTCCAATGGGTGCACACGCCAAACTGTACCAGCGCAGTATCCATGCGTACCTGCGACGACGTCGTCGTGGTGACGGCGCCGGCCGACACGGCACTAGTGAGGCCGGGCCCGTGGCCGTGCTCGACCTTCAGTGCGGCAGCGCCGATGGCGCCGAGCGCGCTCGAGTCCGCCGCCGTGCCGAGGCTGCTGCTCAGCTGCGACAACGCCGACGAGTCCTGCTGTTGCTGCTGCTGGCTGCCGCTCAACAGGCCAACGGCGCCGTTCACCGAATGCCCGTGATTTTCACCCATGGTATTCATGCGCGTCGTCGTCGTTGTGCTGCCGCTGTTGCTGTTATTCACCATCCGGCTTTTCACCTGCAAAACGCATCGTCGCTTTTTTGTAGTGCGCTTGTTTTTCAGCGGTTTTGTTTTTCCTTGTGATTAATTCGAACAGTTTGATTCCGTGTGCGTGTTTCCTTTTTTTTGAGGTCGCACAGTTTCTTGATTGAAAATCAAAAACCAACCGAGATTCATGTGTAAACTGAATGGAATCAAAGACATTTCATAAATCAATCAATGCCAAACCCAAAGCCATAAAAAAACCAGCTCATTAAACAAACACAAAATAACAAAAAATGTAAACAGTTTCATTCGCCAAAGAGAGAGACAATCAACATCAATCACCAACTCATTCTCCAAAAACCGTCCGATTGACAAATTATTCGCATGCGGTGCAATAAAGTCTTTTTATAATTTGATTTGATCGTTACAATAACACAAATGCAGCAGATGAAAATGTTTCCATTAGTATTTTTTTCTTGATGCGCACAAATTGAGCGAGTGAAAGCACAAAGACACAGCGGGCATGTGTGTGTATCAGTGTCGTTTGTCGGCTGACAATTACTTGCAATATGGAAAAACATGATTGAATATTTAGTGTATTTACACATTAGTTGACTAATTAACGTCAGCAAAAAGTCTGAAACAAGTGCTAAAACAAGCTTATAAAATTACACAAACAACCAAAAAATCATTGCAACGAAATTTAGTCAGTTAATTCAGTGAAACAAAAACTTACACGAGAATGGTGTTGTTGATTGTCGAGTTGGCGAGCTGCACTTTCTCTTGTCAGTGGTGTTGAAGTTTGTTGCTGCAGATGAAACCAGCGCTTTGTGATTTGTGTTTTTTTAATTGTTGGTTGGTTAATTGTGCGGTTATTCGCATCGGTCACCTGCGTACGACGGACAAAACGTTAAAGCACAGAGAATAAAACAAAATGTTTAGTTAAAACAAAATGTTTAGTTGGATAGACCACGGCAATCAGTGGATTGCGTGCAACCGTTAAATAAAACAGCGGAGTTGAAAAAGTTAGACAAAATAAATAGTGCGAGAGGGACGTTAACAATACACAAAAAAGCAGAAGCAAATAAGTTTTGAAAAAGTAACAATAACACAACAAATAACAGGGACAAAAATCTAAAAATTACACAATGCCCTGACACCGAACCGAATCTCGAAACTCGCGTAAAAACCACCAAAAACAACAACAATAGAGGGAAACCGAAAATAAACAGTGCAAAATGCAATTTTAACTTGAGTAAAATTACAATGCACCAATATGAAAAGGAGAAAAACGATATATTTTGCAGTTGGTTGAACTGAAAATGAAACAACAATGAAAGAATGACACAATAATACCTGTGCATTGACAGAGTGCGCGCCTGTTAAACAAGTTTAGCGATCGAGAAAGTGGAGTGCAAGGAAAACACAAATTCAGAATTCGCATTCAAACTGCTTCAAGTGACAGGATTGCGCGCCGAAGGTCGCCGCGATTCAGCTAACTGAACGAGAAAAAAAGCAGCGAAAGCATCATCATTCATATACAGCAACGGTATTCCATTAAAACGTCGCAACGGATTCGACAGAGAGGTGTGTCGTTGTGTGGCCTGCGCATGATGAATGTAACGCTGATTGTGCTTGAGTACGTGACGACGCGATGGAAGGAGGCGCAAAATACAAAAACGACACACACAACGCAAAACTCAACATATTATGACATTAGCGTTTCGAAACTGCAGAAATACGGTGTGTGCCGGAAAACTGAAATGACGAGAACAAACTGTGTTGAACTGAACGAGTAGCGCGGTAACACATTGCTCCGTTAGCAGCAGTTTTACTTTTCTCTCTCTCGTCTCAATCAAGAGCATAAAATCAAACGCAAAAAAGTACCGAAAAGAAGATGCTTATGGTTTCTTCTGGCGTTCGCCAGACGGCAAACAGGCGCGCGCGCGCGGTACACCAAGCAGCAGCAGCAACAGAGCGACCAAAAATGTTTTTTTTTCTGCCGGTGTTAACGGGCATATTTCATACAAGAAACGATGAGAGAATACGAACTGCATTGCGAATCGTTGTTGTGTCGTGTGCAGCACACATTTCAGTGAGCAACGATTTTACAAACACAGAAACGTTTGCAAGCGAAACGTGTTGATATTCTTCGACGAAACCTGGCAGCAGTAAAACATTGCAGTTAGCATCAGTTTTGCGAGCGCAGAAAGCACAAAAACACCGCATCATTTTTAACAGCACTGTTGAATCGCGAATGTAAAAACAACACAACACAAAACAACGCACACAGAAAAATGCAGCAACTAAACGCACAACACACATACGCGCACACAGCACTCACTGGCAGGCGGCAACTGCAGCAGCAGCAGCAGCATTTCTGACGGTACACAGTGTGGATGGAAAATCGAAAAATGCTAGATGCAATAGTTGCGTTTGGCGGGGTGTTGGAACGTTGAACGCGTAACAGACAGCACAGAGAGACAAATCAACAAACAGAATCAACAGCAGCACCGTGTAGATTCGTTTCGTTGCTTGGGCTGGTTTCGCGGGCAAGCACAGAGGGGTTGAGTCGGGCCGGGGGGATGCACCTCAGTTCAGTCAGTTGTTCAGCACAGTAGTACGTACACACAGACGTGGTGTGCGTGCGTGTTCACGTGCAATGATGTGTGGAGCCGAGTAAACTACGAAACGGACGATTGAATGGTCAGACGAAACAACAAGCACACACACAGAACACTATTTGCTGCGTTCCAATTTGCTTTCACAAGTTTATATTTCATCCATCCACTATTTCATTTTGTGCACTTTGCGAGTTTGCGCAGATACATCAGTGAGTCAATCCTGTTGAATTTTGTTTACCAGTTCTCTGGGCCCGCTCGACTTTGTTTTTACCAGTAGCGAAAGCGGGACCTCGGGTGAGGGGTTGGGGGGTGTTTGCCTAATTTTAGAGGGGGGGGCAGTACCGTGGGCCCAAAACAATTTTGTATGGTGCCGTGGGGGGGGGGGGTGCCGACCAAAAAGTGAGGGGGGTCCAACCAATGGTAACGTGGGATTCCCCCATGGGGGTCCCATGGGGGGGTGCATTTTTTCAAAATTTTCTGTGGGGGGTCCACTCCACCCCCCCCACCCCCCATGATAATTTTTCGCTTAAATTTTGAAGGAAAAACGCTAAATTTTGCTGCAAAATCGTTGAAATTACAATGAAGATGGTCAAGTTATCATATATTCAGCTTATATTATGGACTTTATAGACAAAAAATCATGATTTTCGAAAAAAATTTCATGGTGTACGGAGTCTCTTCTTCAATTGGGGGGGGGTCTAGGGTTGTTAAAAAAAACAAAAATCGTCATTTTTGTTTTTTTTTCAAAAAAAAAATTTTTTTTTTTTAAATTTCAAAAATCAAAGTTGTGCTGAATCAATCAGGGAGTCCGAAGAACCACATATGATATGCAAGCGCCTCCCGAATGACTCCCATATGACGGAACTTTGCAGATTTTGTTTTGGTGACCTCAATTACCCCTGTTCCAAACCGTCACCATGCCTCTTCTTGTGTTTTGACCTCCAAAACGTCACTAATTGTCCCCAGCTAAACTAATGCTGAAGTGAAGACAAACATACCGCCTTGAAATTCGATCAATTCTTCTGATGGTGTTGCGACGACACGACACGAAGCAGCAAGCAACCAGACAACGTAGCGCTTGCAAACGGAGCAGCGAGCACAATCGGACGCTCTGCGAGGCGAATCGTCACCTTATCTGCATCGGAAATGGTAGGCCAAGCTTTGGGACGCTCAAAAACTTCATCGCAGATGTTGTCGTAGCCTAAAATCAGTCGGTAAAACGGCCCAAAATCGACTGCTAAAGGTTTTACGAGGTATAATCAAAGAAAATTTTTGTTGAACTTTCGAAAAATTTTGCCAAAATTGAGGTTTTCAGAGCATATTAGAGGAAAATTTTTCGAATTTTTTTTTTTTTTAAATCGGCATTTTTGTTTTTTTTTAATCACTTTTTTTTTAAAAAAAAATTTTCATTTTTGTTTAACAACCCTAGGGGGGTCTCCGCCAGACAAAATTTCATGGGGGGGTGTGGGGGGGGGTGTCGGCCAAAGTTTCGAGGGGGGGGGTCCGATGGGGGGGGGGGGGTGCCCGGTTTTAGGGGGTGGCACGGTGCCCCCCCACCCGACGGTCTCTGGTGCTCTGGGGGGGTACCCCCCCCCACCCCCCCATGCCCACGGTACTGGGGGGGGGGGGGGGGTCAGTCAGGTGCCTTCTCGGCAGGGGTCGAGCCCGAGTTTTTGCGAATCCGAGGGGGGGGTCCGCCCAAATTTGGGGGGGGGGGGGGTCGTCCCGGGTGGGGGGGGGGTCGAAGTGGTTGGGGGGGGGGATCCCGAGCGAGACCGAAAATTATAGGGGGGGGGTCCGAGCGAGACCGAAAATTCGAGGGGAGGGGGTCGGACCAGTAGCGAAAGTGCGGGGGGGTGGGGGGGGGGTCCACTAGGGTTGTTAAAAAAACAAAAATCGTCATTTTTGTTTAAAAAAAAATTAAAAAAAAAAATTCAAAAATCAAAGTTGTGCTAAATCAATCAGGGAGTCCGAAGAACCACATATCATATGCAAGCGCCTCCCGAATGACTCCCATATGACGGAACTTTGCAGATTTTGTTTTGGTGACCTCAATCACCCCTTTTCCAAACCGTCACCATGCCTCTTCTTGTGTTTTGACCTCCACAACGTCACTAATTGTCCCCAGCTAAACTAATGCTGAAGTGAAGACAAACATACCGCCTTGAAATTCGATCAATTCTTCTGATGGTGTTGCGACGACACGACACGAAGCAGCAAGCAACCAGACAACGTAGCGCTTGCAAACGGAGCAGCGAGCACAATCGGACGCTCTGCGAGGCGAATCGTCACCTTATCTGCATCGGAAATGGTAGGCCAAGCTTTGGGACGCTCAAAAACTTCATCGCAGATGTTGTCGTAGCCTAGGGTTGTTAAAAAAAAACAAAAATCGTCATTTTTGTTTTTTTTTTTTAAATTTTTTTTTTTTTAAATTTCAAAAATCAAAGTTGTGCTAAATCAATCAGGGAGTCTGAAGAACCACATATGATATGCAAGCGCCTCCCGAATGACTCCCGTATGGCGGAACTTTGCAGATTTTGTTTTGGTGACCTCAATTACCCCTTTTCCAAACCGTCACCATGCCTCTTCTTGTGTTTTGACCTCCAAAACGTCACTAATTGTCCCCAGCTAAGCTAATGCTAAAGTGAAGACAAACATACCGCCTTGAAATTCGATCAATTCTTCTGATGGTGTCGCGACGACACGACACGAAGCAGCAACCAGACAACGTAGCGCTTGCAAACGGAGCAGCGAGCACAATCGGACGCTCTGCGAGGCGAATCGTCACCTTATCTGCATCGGAAATGGCAGGCTAAGCTTTGGGACGCTCAAAAACTTCATCGCAGATGTTGTCGAAGCCTAAAATCAGTCGGTAAAACGGCCCAAAATCGACTGCTAAAGGTTTTACGAGGTATAATCAAAGAAAATTTTTGTTGAACTTTCGAAAAATTGTGCCAAAATTGAGGTTTTCAGAGCATATTAGAGGAAAATTTTTCGATTTTTTTTTTAAAAAAAATCGGCATTTTTGTTTTTTTTAATCACTTTTTTTAAAAAAAATTTCATTTTTGTTTAACAACCCTATCGTAGCCTAAAATCAGTCGGTAAAACGGCCCAAAATCGACTGCTAAAGGTTTTACGAGGTATAATCAAAGAAAATTTTTGTTGAACTTTCGAAAAATTTTGCCAAAATTGAGGTTTTCAGAGCATATTAGAGGAAAATTTTTCGAATTTTTTTTTTTTAAATCGGCATTTTTGTTTTTTTTTAATCACTTTTTTTTTAAAAAAAAAATTTCATTTTTGTTTAACAACCCTAGGGTCCACCCCCCCTCAGCCGAAAATCCTGCCCGTGCACGGGCAGATACCCGTGTACCCCCCCTCCCCCTCTTTACCTCGACACGGGTACTAGACTCCCCCCACCCCCCTCCGCGAGAAAACACGGGATCGCACCCCCCCTCACGGTGGTCAATCTCATCTCAATTTTTTCCAAAAATAGCGTAATTTTTGCATTTTTCTTCACGTTTGTGTCTGTCCCTGCATAGATTTTGTTGTTTCTGACCAAACAAGCAGCTTGTTTGCACAAAATATTCTGTATTTTACAAGAATTTCTGTGTTTTTCTGAGGCAAAAATTTGGTATTACCCGTGCAATCCCGTGCACCCCCCCTCACGAAATTTTTCTGCCAGTGCACCCCCCCTCAGGAAAATTTGCTGCCCGTGCACCCCCCCCCCCTCACCGAGAAGGCACCTGACCCCCCCCCTCTAAAATTTGGCAAACACCCCCCCCCCCCTCACCCAAGGTCCCGCTTTCGCTACTGGGTCGGACCAAAATTTTTTCTTGACGATGACATTGTCTGGGCAAAAAATGGCTAGTAGAGGTCGATTTGGTTGGGGGGGGGGTGGGTTCCCGAGCGAGACCGAAAATTCTAGGGGGGGGTCTTTCCAAAAGTTGTTGAATAAAAGTGCTAGAAACCACAGCATCCAGTCAAGGCCTCTCTCTAGTCTCTAGTCATGCATTTTGCTTTGATTTTCGTTCGGGTCGGGACATCTGAAAGCTACACGAACGAGACACGCTGCACGGGTGAGACTTGATATTGAAGTACAGTATTGAAAACATTGACGTACAAAGTGGTAAATGTATAACAAAGTGGTACGTATACAAAAAAACATACAATATATATTGAGATACAAACATGCATATAATATAGATACCTACAAATGAGAGAAATATAGAGATATACAAGAGAAAATGTCTCCATCGAAAGTCAAAATCAAAGGGGGGTGGTCAGACGGTCAGGATTTGGTAGGGGGGGGGGTTTGGAAGGTCGAAATCTGGGAGGGGGGGTCTGGCCCCCCCAAATTCGAGAGGGGGGGGGTATTTTGACCAAAATTTGGGGAGGGGGGTTTCCCGGGTGGGGGGGGGGGGTAGGGTTAGGGGCTTTGAAAAAATTTTTTTTTATTTTTTTTCGTTTTTTTTAATTTGGATTTTTTTTCAAACT
>JASANC010000906.1:0-15151 GCA_030248135.1 Theristus sp. LFF4_11 | reverse complement strand
AGATGAGTTCTGCAGTTTATCGTTTCAGAGCCTTAGCACTTATCACAACAACAACAACTGAGTTTAGAGTCCCACACTGCCACCCAACCTTTCTCAACATTGGTGCTTTCAACGCCTCTTCCCAAGTAATCATGGCGTCGCGTGGCACTCGCACCAAAATGTCGCCCGATTTCACGTCGGCAACGCATTTCAAACCGAACATTTCCGTGTCCGAGTATTTCACACTGTCTGTTTCATCAGTTTCTCGCTCACTGCTGCCTTCAACAGAGGCGATTTCGACACGATTATCATTCGTTTCAATGTCCGCCTCTTTTGCCCATTTCAGAAAGTCGGAAAATTC
This sequence comes from Theristus sp. LFF4_11, assembly GCA_030248135.1. Classification (NCBI taxonomy): domain Eukaryota; kingdom Metazoa; phylum Nematoda; class Chromadorea; order Monhysterida; family Xyalidae; genus Theristus; species Theristus sp. LFF4_11. Next base: position 14,811 of record JASANC010000906.1, on the reverse strand, counting down.
ATTTTGACGACAAAAACGAGCCGACAACAAATTATCCGATGCTGATTTTGACTGCGGCTGAGATTGAGCGCGACGCATTCGCTCGAGCAGTTCACGAATTTTCAGATGTTCTTTCCAGAAATCTGACGGCGAGCCCGGAGCCGGCTGACTGACGATGTCGTCCCACAGTTTCGAGGCGGCGTCCAACAGATCGGACATCAGTTGTCGAGTTTTGTTTGCGGCTGACGGCGGCATTTTTTATTTTGCTGTGCTTTCCAAGATTCGTGTTTGGCTTTGGGTTTTTGTCAGCAACCGCTGTGCTGTGCCCGCCTAGGGTTACGAAAACAAAAAATCCGGATTTTTTTCATAAAATTTTAACAGGCAAGTTTTAACATGTGGCCATGAAGATATCGGGTATCTGAAAAAGGTCGTGTCGTGTGATATTGACCATCACCTCCGCTCCAATTGTTTAACATTATATCGCACAACTCCATTGTAACTCCATTGTAGACCTATAACACGCCAAACAAGATATCATGTACATCTCATGGCCTACCGACTGAAACACTTCTAAGTTGCAACACCAGGATTTCTGAAACGATATGTTGTTCCAGAGCCGGGGGGTTGGGTGGGGGCGATATAGATAGCTGGAGCAAATTTTCCAGATAGAGAGATAGCTGGAAAATTTTGGGGGGCCGCGAAGGGCCATGTGACTTTGGGGGGGCCGGTCAAATTTTTGAAATGCCATAGATAGATCGCTAAAACGCTAAAAAACAACAATAAAAACAGCTAAATAATAATGCTTAAAATAGGCAAAATATCAAGTATAAACGCGTATTTTACCTAAAATTAGCGAAACTTTCAAGAATTTCGAGCAAAAATGGTCAATTTTAATCAAAAATTGACTCCTTTTGTGTCGTCGAAGACAAAAATTTTCAGATGGATAGCTGGCTGGAAAATTTTTTCAGATACCGTATTACCCCCAATAAACCCCCATGGGGGATTAATACGTCAGCGACTTTTAGGGGTGGGGGTTTATTGGTGGGGGGGATTATTGGTGGGGGGGGGGGGTTTTATTATACAAAAATTTCTAGGGGTGGGGTTTTGTTGAAAAATGGCAAAAATACCTTGCATGGCAGGCAAGAAAGTTGCAGAAACTTCTACTTTTCACAGAGATTTCCTTTTGTAACAGCCTTTTGTAATGAAATTACCATTAACTCATCCATTTGGGGCCTTTGGTAGCACAATTTCACCAATGTCACTGCATTCAGCCACTGAATTCGCTGGGTATGTGTTTCAAACAGGTTTCCAATTAACCCCCATGGGCCATGGGGGATTATTTGTGGGGGGGAGATTATTTGGAAACTGGTCGGGGGGTGGGGGTTTATTGGTGGGGGGGATTAATGGTGGGGGGGGTTTAATGGGGGTAATACGGTAGATAATAGCTGAGCCGAAAAATCTTCGTTGATAGAGATAGATTCCAAAAATTTTTGGGGGGAGGGGCGGCCGGCCGGCCGGCCCACCAGCCCCCCCCCCTAGAACAACTACCGTATTACCTCTGATAAACCCCCATGGGTATTTGATAAACAATACAAATAAACGGTATGTACACAAGGAAGTTGCTAAGAAAATTTGGTTTGAACTTTGAAAAAATTATGCCAAAAATCGAATTTTCAGAGCAACCAAAGTAATTTGATTTGAAAAAGAAAATCCGGATTTTTTTTTTAAACGAGAAAAACGGGAAATTTTTTTTTCAAACCCCCTAACCCTACACCGGTTTAAACCAGGCCGCCATCGGTCTTGCTTTACCGAAGTTGAAACTTGAAACTTGAAGTTTCAAACAAACAAACTACCGTAATTGAAAAAAGAATCCATTTTCAAAAAAAATATCAATTCTGTGCCGACAAATCCAAAACACAATAGTGCTAGGTCGGGATTCCAAAACTGCAGACAGCCAATTGCAGCAGTACGAAAGCGGCACAGTGACGGTTCTGTTTACTCGATAACACATTTCTGCTAAACGCGTTTTGAAGCTCGGTTTGGTTTGGTCAAAATTCAAGCTTTGGTTCAAACAAATTATATATTGTAGGCAAAGGAAGTGTACATATGTACGCGTGCGTTTTAGTAATGACGCTTTAGGTGTGGTACAAAGGTGCACAATATCTTACAGCAAGGCACATAATTTTTTTCAATCAGTCAAATGGTGGTCAACGCGCAAATAAATGTTGGCAGCTTTGTACTGACCAACTACCAATTAAACATTTAAAACGCGCTTCCAAGTAATTATAAAATGTTTTAAAGTGCTACTATTTTTGAAATGTCTTGACCCTGGGTTTCCGCCGGGTGCGTTAAGCTATAAGCTAAGCCCTAAAGCTTCATTACTAAAGCGCACGCGCACGCGGCATCGGCATGCTCATGCTCATGATCCACTAGCGCACGTGCACACGCTCCGGCCCCAACAAGAACTTGTTTAAAACGCAATTGTTCTGACATCTTCCTTCTTAAAAAGGCTTGGCTTAGGTTAGGATTAGGTCAGGAGTGTGTTTAGCTTTGAATTAGGCTTTAGGATTAGGTTTTGGTTTAGGCTTGTTTAGGCAACGTCTGCCAACATCAGTGCTTTGATTTAGTACGACAGGCCAACCAGCTAAGCTTTGTGACACTCAAAACGTTCCAAAGTTGTTCAAGCCAAAAATAAACTGGTAAAAGGTAAAATGGTCCAAACTTCAATCAAAAATGTCAATTATGTCAAAAACGTGCTGACTATTTTTCAAGGTAATATCAAAAAAAAATTTTGTTGAACTTTCCAAAAATTGGATTTGTATTCATTCTTAAAAGTGATTTTTTGATTTCTGATTAGAGCTAGAGGTTGCTTGCAATGAATCGTTGTAGGTTCCTAAACCTAATCCTAAGCCAAGCCTTTTTTGAATTTTTTTAATCGACATATTTTTTCAGTTTTACAAAAATTTTGATTTTTTACATGTTTGTAAAGTTTTATGAAAATTTTGATTTTTTACGGGTTTGTAATTTGTATACATTCTTAAAAGTGATTTTTTGATTGATTGATTGATCATTCGCACAAACAAAAAGGACATTTTCAGCTTGCAAAATTCTCCTGTTTTCTTTCTTCGGCCATGAAAGACAAAGATTCGTGAAACGAGCCAGCCAGTCGCATATGGCCAAAAAGGCGAAGTCGTCGAAAGTGAAAAACCACCGTCACCATCATCACGTGAAGCACGGCGGTGGCAAGAATGCGCTGCTGAACTCGGCGAACAGTACCGACGTGAAGAACGATGAAATGTCAGCTGACCCGCTCGCAAAGAGCAGCAACAATTGGGGCGACGACGAACGGACGTCAGCCGAACGCGACTTTGGGCCGACCGAAAACTCACTCGACGATTGTACAAAGGCGTCATCGTCGTCGTCGGGTTCAAATTCGGCGAAATTGCTGCGCTCTCACGTGGTGAAAGTGGCCGCGAACGACAGCAGTAATCCTGAAGACAATCATGACGGAACGAGTAAGAAATTGGTGGCCTATGATGAAGTCAGTTCGGAGTCCGACTCTGGCGATTCATCGGGTGAGAAAGCGAAACCGTCAAAATCGAATCGTGCTAAAAATGTCGACCTGAAATCTCGGGTAAAGAATGGCGGCGATGGTGGCGTGGAGAATGATGATGCAAACAATAAAACATCGGCAACAACAACCGCGTCCGGCGGATCGGGTGGATCAAGTTCAGGATCGAGCTGGCGAAGACGAAAGAATCGCAGCTCGACAGCGACAACCAGCGGCTTGTTGTTTGATGCCAAAACTGAACGACTGGAAGGGGAACTGGTTGGTAAACGTGCAGTTCACATTGCCAAATGTTATTTTGGATACGTGTGCTCATGCTGTGTTAAGAGTTTGTTGGCGCATATTTTCTGGAATATTTCGGTAACTCAAGGCTCTTTTGTACTTGACGTATGCAGACAAACGTCGACGCACGTCAGGTCGTATGAACATGAACGGTGGTACTTACTCTATAGTATATCTAACTGGCTGATTGGTTGGAGAACAAGTGTTGCATGCATTCTGTGCAAACCAAACTCTGCCTCCACAGCAGACCATGGACAGAATGCATGCACCAACCGATCAGTTAGTTGGGTGTGTTTTTGAGGCAGACTGTTCTGGGTTTTCAAAGATGAAGCATAGCATTTCATTCTTTGTCAGAGGAATATTAATGATGCATGTGAAGTAAAGTTAGCCGTTGCCTTGCCCTTCAGTCTTCCACCAAAGCGTCACCCACGAAATCGTCCAAAAGCCGCCGTGTTGTGCTGAAAGAAGACGATTCACACGACGAGGAGGACGGGAAAGCTGAGAATCGCAGATGGCGACGACAGTCAACCGACGAAACGGGTACAAAAGCGACCGGTTCACACGCAAACACTCACGACGCACAGCTCACGCGCGCAGAAGAGTCGCCCAGGAAACGTAAACCACCCGAACAATATCGAGCTGAGTTGACACGTACATCTGCGGCTGGCTCGGCAGAAAATGCAACCGAAACAAAAATTGGTGATAATAATGAAAATTGCTCAAATACAATGGAGACGACCCGGTCGAAATCGAAGGAAACGCAGATCGTGTCGAGTTCAGCCGTGGTCGTCAGGAAATCCGAAGCACCACCGCCGCGCGCTCCCGTCGATCGAACAATGAGTGCGGGCGAAGCAATGATGGACATTGACAGTGATCATACACCGGTTAGAGAGAAAATAGTGGTTTAGGCTGGTTTCCATTATTGGGTTTTAATGTTTTTCCCATCTCGATCGCCGATTTGACACCCTCAAGTAGCACATTTAGGTTTGGTTGATACGATTAAAGGCTAGTTTGAAGGATAGATTGAACAAAATGACAAAAAGGTTTCACTGTCTCTGCAAGTTGGGTTCTACAGTTGCCGTCCACTTCATTCTCCTAAAACACTGGTTACTTGCATGCAAAACTAAAACAAAAAACTTCGCTGTGAAAATTTTGAAAAAAAAACTTTAAAAGCCGGTCTTTTATCAGGATTTTTTCACCGGTAATGTGCGTTGGGGAAACCTTTTTTTGGAAACACGGAATTTCTTGTCACCAACCTTGAACAAGACAATAGCACTTATGTCAAACGCCTAATCCAATTCAAAAAAATATCATCGCTTTTCAGGTTCGAGACGAGCCCGGATACGACGAGTCAACTGCATCGACTATCAATCCAAAAAACCCACCAGACGACAATGCAACCAGTCGAACTCGCCACGATCAACGCCGAAACGGTTCGTCGTCGTCGTCGCCGTCGAAGGAGGGCAGCGAGGAGCACAAAGTCATAGACGAATGGCCGAAACGGCCGCAGGAGCAGCACAGACGGGGCAGCGCCGCTAGCTCGCCCAGCCCACCGGCTGCGTCGAAAACGAAAACCCCGAAACACCATTACCACCATCATCGACACACAAGCAAACACGCTGGCAATACTGCGGCTGATTATTTTGATCGCAGGTTTGGTTTGACGATGTCCACAACTCCGTATTTAGTATTTTTAATACACGTGGAGAGTGAACTTTTTTGTACATAACGTAATCATGTTTCTGCTTGAACTGAACTTCCCGAATCGGATCAGCTTCTGACGAGTTTTCACACTTTTTTGACACACAGAGTTTTCCCTTGTTCTGTCCGTGTTCACTTTCTAAACACTATCAGTTGTCTGTTCACTATCCCTTTCTGGCCAATGGCTTGGTCTGCATTGTGACGCTCAGCGTTCATTCATTAGGTTTCTACCGGTACCTTCGGTTTTCTGGAACCGGTGGTTGAGCTAATTAGAGAGTAACGATCTATAATTTTCCCAGTAGCACCGAATTTGCCGCTCGCTCTGGCGGGGGCGGCCGCCCACGGACTCCGCCGATGCCCGCATCATCCAGCAGTCAACCAGAGCAGCACCATCCGGCAAGTCCCGCTGGTTACGCGGCAAAGAATGCGCGCGGCCACCACAGTCCCGGCGACGATTCGAGTCGCACACCGCCGCCGTCGCAACACCGCAAACGGCCGCACACGCCCGACTCGCAGCAGTCGAACGTGCTGCCGTCATCGTCGACCTCGACGTCCGGGGGCACCAAGAAACGCTCGCGACAGTCGCCTGGTAGCAGACGCTCCGGCGCAAGCACGGACACTCCGCAGAGTGGCAGCAACGTAACGGGTATGGGTGTACCCGCTGCTGCTGACGAACGCGCACGACGACGCACGCCCACGCCGCCCGTGCAGCAGTCGGTTTATGTGAGTGGTTGTCGGTTTGATTTGTGTTGTAGATCTCTGTCGATTTGTGTCGCTTTTTCAACGAAGCCATTCTTTTGGTGCCAAATCGTACTACAGTAAGTACGGTAATCACAATTACAGTATCTTTAAATTAACTGTCTTAACCGGGTAACATTGAGCTTTCAAGTCAAATGCAAACAGTGCAATTTTTTAATTGTTGCTAAAAATAAGTAGTTTACTTAATGGCAATAAGACAGTCACCTGCTGCGCTGCTGCACAAACGGTTTCGCCTCTCTGACTTTTCCTAATATCCACTCTTTTCTTGCAGATTTCGTCGCGCGGCCCGCGCACGCCCGACCGTGAGCCCGCGATGCCCGTGGTGCCCGCTGGCCGCGAACGAAGCAGCAGCAGACACCGTCGCCACGAGCGACCGCATTCTTCGTCGTACCGCTCTTCCGGCTACCGCGACAGTCCGTCGTCGTCGCACAAGCGATCTGCCAAAGAGTTGGTTTTATCAGTTTTTTTGACTGTTTTGTTTTATTGCTTTTTGTTTTGTGACTATGTTGTCTTTGCTTTATTGGTTTTGCTTAGTCGAATTGTAAAATTTATTGTTAATACTTTTTGGACGGAGCGAAACATTATCAAACAATGTCACATGCCGAATGGAACCGAGCATTATCAACCTCGCTCTTATGATTCACTCACAATTTTTGCCTTGCTCAATTTTATTGTTGCGAGCTGCTCATTTCCTACGCCCACATCACAAAAAATGTAATTTTCAATTGAATCACGCATCTTATTTAAATGAATCGTATCAAATTTGTGAAAAAACAAAGAATTTTTACCTAAAAATGCTATTGACACAGCCATACTTATTTATTTGTAATAAAAAAGCTATCACTCAGCTTAACTTTGTTGTTATAATATGTATTTCTCCCAAAATTGTTTGCGCTTGTTTTAATGTTTTTTTGGAAAACGCGTACGGTATTTTCCACAGTCGCGCGTTTTATGTGATCTCGAGCACAAATAATTGAGATTGAAACAAAAATATTTTAAAAGTGGTTCGCAAGCGCTCACTTGTTTTGTTTACAAAATGCTTGTTATTTTGTCTCGGAAATTGCACTGGTTTCTGGTGGTCCGTCACAATTTTTCTTTTTCTTTTTCATGAACGAACCGCTGCAGTGGGCCACTTGTGCTGAATTAGAAATTTAGAGAATCATTGATCATAAAATTGAAATGCGTTTTCTCTAACAATGCGCGCGAACATGAAAGCGATCATACTGAATGAATGCTTTTTTATTACTGTTACTTTACCTTGCCGTTCAGTGTTCGGACTTCGGAAAACAAATTCTACCGAGTACCTAACCCTGACAAGCACTTTTTAACTTTTATCCTCGTCCAAGTCGTCCTGTCGAAAAGAATACTGTGCACAATTTCGTTCCACACGACTTGAATCCAATGGTACACACGCGCAAAAACACACAGGCGCTGTTGCGTTGCGTGTATTGCCAGTGTGTTTGTGTTGGGACATTTGTCTACTGCACTGCGTGTATTAAGGGGCATTCATAAAACCGGATTTATACTCACTAAATGCTGCTTCATGAATGCCGCTTTACATGCATCAAGTTCGCTGTTTGCGGTATCGCCAGGTAGACGCATGCCATGTTCGTGATTGCCAATGTGTCTGTGTGATTACACTGCACGTTACGCGTTTCCATCCAGTGTAATTGCGGCTATACACCACTAGACGTGCTAAGAAAGTTCGTTCTTTACAGGGAAAGAGATTACCAAAGTGATTGATTGCAGAGGTCGCTCGGAGCGTTCACGGCGCTCGCGCAGTCGATCACCCCGCGGTGGTACCAGGAGGCGGAGTCAGCGGGGTACCACGAATGACGGCGGGGGCCGCAGGGGCAGCAGCAGTCGATATGATGAGGGCACTGGTAGAGGGGGCAGGAGAGACGGCGACAGGAGAGGACACAAGAGGGGTCGGTGTGGTACAGCGCAACTAGCTCATTTCACCAAGGGCCAGTTTTACTAAAAAAAACTTAGTACAGTCAATTTATATACAGTCAATTTCTATATTATATGCAAGTAGCTAATTGGTTCGGGCGGGGGTCACGTGATGCGTGCTTACTGTGGAGGTAGTCTGTCATGTACAGAATGCATGCATCATCACGTGATCACCACCAGCACCAACAAATCAGCTAGTTGCATATGATATCGAAATAGACTGTGGTACAAGTCCAGTAGTGCTACACCACTAAGCGCCCAAATGAATTCACGAGACAACATTCCAATTTATTCACATCACGGTTAAGCGCATACGTTGGTGAATCAGTTCACATAAAAAAACGAAACTGTAATGCGTCTTTGTTTCAGTCTGCTGGGGCTCAATGGTGTAGCACTGTTGAACTGCTAACTTTTATATAAGATGTGCCGCAGACCTGGTTGACCTACCGATTGAATTTGTAGTACGCTGCACAAACAGCAGCGCAGCAGTTGTTCTCATTTGGTCTGTAATTATCTGTATGGAGATGATCAGGATTTCTCTGGAAACACAGTCTGTCCAAGCAAAACAGTCGCTTCACGTGTATAACGAAACAGTAGCAATCGACAGAGCCGAGCAGTCTGTCCTAACGAGCAGCACTTTTTCCCATGCAGCAGCCCGCTCGCGTTCGCGTTCCCCTCGCAAGTCGTCCTCTCGGCGTCACCGATCACCCTCCACGTCCTCGTCGTACTCGTCGCGCAGCACGTCAAGCACCGACTCGGACGGACGCAAGTCGCCGACGCCACGCTCAACTACGGCCGCATCGGCTGTGCAATCCGCAGCCGGGTACCCGGCGACAACGATCGCTGGTTGGTGAAGCGCCGATTATTAGCTGTATTGTGATGTTGTGCGAGTGCGATGGTTTGGTGATTCTAACTGTGAGCATGCTGATTGGTCAGATATTTCGTGGCGCTTCACTTTACATTCATGGTGAAAAACGCAGCAGTTCTTCCAGTTTGCTTTATTAACTTCAAGTGTTGCTTGGAGCATTCGTGACGATACCGTTATAAGCAACCAAATCAGAGTATCAACTTCAGCGACCGTCTACGACCCGTCGGGCTATGCGGCGCAGCACGAGCATCTACAGCACTGGTACCAGTACCACCAGCAACAGCAGATGCACTATGCAGCCGCAGCCGCTGGCTTGGTGCAACCACAGCAGCCGAACACGAACATGCAGTACGCCTCGATGAACATGGTACGCTCGCAGCATGGCTCGCTCTACTGGTGTTGAGTGGCGGTTGGGAAGAATGAACTGATTGGTTCGATTTCACAGAATGCTAATGGCAGCCAGTCAGCCGAACTGATTGGAACTTCATTTCGGATTTGGAAGTTTAGACAACCGAAAATCTCGTAAAAGTTTTCATCAGTTACCTACTTTTTTATCAGAGTGTTCCACCGCCACCGTACGCAATGCCAGCCCCGCCGTTACCACCAACCGGTGAGTTGATCTCAAAGCTGAATTCTTTTTGAGGATTTTGACTGGGGGTTGGTTGTTGTCCGTCCAACGGCCACACAAGCGCGTGTTTGGCCATCAAGCCTATGGGCGTACAGTCTGCCTCCGTACAGGTGCAAGCCGTCAGACCATATCACACATGAAAATAATGCGTCAGACCCATGACGTTGCAGCATTTGAATTCTAATCTGCGGTCTACCTGTTTCGACTCACCCTTTCCAACGATACAATCAATCAATCAGGGCAAAGATTACTGATTTGATCACTGCTTTACTCCACGCAACATTTCTTCCATTCGTTTCAATCGTTCAGGTCTAACGGACACGTCCGTCCTGCCGCCGCCACCACCGCCGCCAACGATGCAGGTGCCCGTTGCAATGCAGCCACCGAACGTATCCGCTGTTGCTGAGCCGTCAGCTCAACCAGCAGTCTCCGTTCCGCCGCCACCCGCGACTGCTGTCGAAAAGCCGAAACAGTCATCGTCACATCCGAAGATGCATCTCGCGACGTTGCCCGCATTGCCGATGCCACGCATCAGCAGTAATGTTGGTTAGTGAATGAACGATCTATCATCTATGGGGTGGGGTTCAGGTAACGAATCAGCCAGAATTTTACAGGAAATCGTGTATTCGGATTCGTGTCCTTACAATCTATCATCTCTCGAAAAAAAACTGAAAAATCGGCGTTCTGTGCATTCAAAAATTTTGAATCTGGCGCGCTGATTAGCTACATTGAGTTGAAATGACCAATCAGTCAACCCAAATCAATGGCAGTCAATCACATGATTGGCAATTACCAATCACGAAATCAGTTGTTGCGAACTTAGAACTGTCCACTGATGTGGCCCCTCTCTATTTATAGATCCCACCAGCCAACACCGCTCATCAACCGGCTCCAGACACGGCGATGCGAGCAGCCAATCAGCACCGCAACAAAAAACCTCGCCCTCGCAGGCGTTGCCGCCCGTGAAGCCGGAGCTGCGCACGGACAGTGCCGTCGCGGCCGCCACTGGCATGGCTTGTGCCACCAGACTGGCCAGCGGACGTGCCAGACCAATGTGAGGAGGGTTTTCTGGTTATTTTTGTTGAAAACAGCTTTTTTGCTTCTCCCAAATACCCTTTTGCCTAAAGTATTCCAATTCACTGTTAGTAATTTGAAATGTTTGCAGTGTGCTGAACTCGAATCGCAGCGGCGCGACGGCGTCCTGCAACTGGGGCAGTGGCTGCGTGGACAAGTACAAACTGCTGTCACAGATTGGCGAGGGCACCTACGGACAGGTCTATAAGGCGCAGGACACAACCACCAGTGAGTTTTGCTGGATTTTTAAGAGATTTCGATAATGTTTTTGTCTGTTTCTTCCTTGTCGCTGAGTACGTTTTCGAATGTTTAGAACGCTGATTGGTTGCGCTTCCGCCAGTAGCCAAGCTGCATTCTTTCTTCCAAATGGCATTCTTCATACCCCGATCACGGCACCAAACGAGTTTCACATGTGTCGATCACAATCACACTCTGAGCTAGAATGTTGTTCAGATTTTTACCAAAAAACGAACTTCTCAAGCGTATGTCTTTCTAGATGCACTGGTTGCGCTGAAGAAAGTACGATTGGAGAACGAAAAGGACGGCTTTCCGATAACGGCGGTTCGCGAGATCAAGATCCTACGTGAGCTGTCGCACCCGAACGTGGTGCGCCTGATCGACATTGTCACCGACAAGGCATCGGCCGCCGAGTTTCGCTCCGGCAATAGAGGTGAAACGTTTCGTTGTTTTTAGATTTAATTAGTTTATGGATTGCTTTTCGCGACATGAAAAAGATGACTAGATGGACGGAGGCAGTTTAAAAAACACGATTTCATTCCAAAGTTAATCCAACAGTGGTCTTGAGCCAACCTCCCACTCATTCAACTCGTCATTGTCACCATCACAAGCCAATCGGCCATCTCTGCACATTGCACTTTCAGGCGCCTTTTATCTCGTCTTCGAGTACATGGACCACGATTTGATGGGCATTCTCGAAAGCGGCTACGTGACGCTGACGCACACGCACATTCAGTCGTTCATAAAGCAGCTGCTCTCCGGCTTGGAGTACTGTCATGCGAAACGATTCCTGCACCGCGACATCAAGTGTTCGAATATTCTGCTGAACAATGAGTAAGAGCTTGACATGGTTGGGGCTGGGGTTGGGGCTGATTGCTGGCAGCGAACTTGGGTGGTGCAGCGAGTTGCCATAATGGCATATTAAATCCATGCTTTATAGTGTTGACTGAAACCGCATACACTTTTTAACAAATTTTTTCCTCAATGTAATTTCAGTGGTTTTACTTTCGGCTGTTTCTTTTGACCCCCTTTCAAAATGTTCCAGAGGCCAAATAAAGCTGGCCGACTTTGGCCTGGCGCGTCTCTACCAGGAGGGTCTGCAACGGCCGTACACGAACCGCGTGATAACATTGTGGTATCGACCGCCGGAACTGTTGCTTGGCGAGGAGCGGTACACGCTCGCAGTGGACGTTTGGAGTGTTGGGTGAGACTCGCCATTTGCGTTTTGGGAAGTGGACCAGTTTGCGTAGCTAGTGGCTGGCTGGTCCTTTGGGGACTGGACTGGCTGGAACCATTGGATTGGACTGAACACTGAACTGATTGGTTTCGCTTTTTTTGAAAAGCGATTCGATCGAAAAAAATATGATTTTTCAGAGAGAAATCAAGGAAGCCCGTTTTTATGACAGTACAGTCAAGCAGGCGCACCATTTCACTTATTCCAAACCAACTGTTAAGCTAGGTTGGCACGGGTCTGCCACAGATCCACAAGCCACCAAGCTCACGTATCGCCATCACAATGAGCCACGTTTGCAGTTGCATTCTCGGCGAGCTGTTCGTGAAGAAGCCGCTGTTCCAAGGCAACAGCGAGGCGGCGCAGTTGGAGGCGATCTCGCGGGTGTGCGGCACTCCGACGCCGGACGTCTGGCCGAACGTGGTCGAGCTGCCGCACTACGCCGCCATGCGCCCCCGCAAACACTGCAAACGATGCCTCAGGGAGTTCTGCGCGCCCTACGAGTGAGTGCACGGGCAGGGATGATCAGGGGAGGCGTTATTATTGGTGCTTGACTGTGCACTGAACGGCTGATCTGCTTAGGGACGGTAAAAACGGTTTGCCAGAAAAAACGTTTTTCCCAATTGTTTCTAGCACCCAGTTTCCAGGACTTCTGAATTGCACACTTTACTATTGTGGATTTATTCAAACGTGTCCGGACTAACGTGACGTCATTTTATTTAAAAACGCCCGTTTGTCAAAGTACAGGCACTAAAATTTCAGTTTGGTGTGTTTGATTCGACATTCACCATTTGTTTACGGGAAGAAATCGGCTAAATGGATAGTCTGGTTTGCTGTGAACGATAAGCGCATGTTAGGCGGCACATGACGTCATTTCAGTGGGACACGTTTAAAAAAATAGGTCATAGTCAGCCGAAGTAATTGTTCACAAAAAAGCCCTGTTCATCATTCAGCATTCCGGCGCCAGCCATCGAGCTAGTGGACAACCCAGCTTTGTTTTTCACTAAATTTTACTGACAAAACATAGCTGAATACGTTCTTTTCTGCCTACGTTTGTCTCATTCATCAGCCGCCTGTCCCTTCAGCATTCCTGCGCCGGCGGTCGAGCTGATGGACAACATGCTGTCGCTGGACCCGTGCAAGCGCTGGTCAGCCGCTCGGGCGCTCGAATCACCGTGGCTGGTCGACATCGACTGGGCGCAGATCAAGCCACCCGAGCTGCCGACCTATCAGGACTGCCACGAGATGTGGTCGAAGCAGCTGCGACGAAAACGCCAGAAGCAGGCGGCCGAGGGCCACGGCGGCGGCACCGCACAGCTCGATCCGGCGCACATGAACCCGCCGCCGGCGTCGTCGTCTGCGAGGGCGCACTCGACGCGAGCGCACAGCCCGATCGGTGCGGCTTTGTTTCGGGTTTTTAATTTAGTGTTGCAGCGGCTGGCGAGTGTTTGTAACTCATGTCAGTTCGGTGGCCGAGAGCTGCAGGACATATGGCTGGGCTGCTTTTCCTGCGCACTCCGCACAAATGGTACGCATCGTAGCGTCGCTGGTCAGACGGATAGAATTGAGATACCATTGAGCTCAGTTTCCGAGCACCGCCGCAATCACCGCCCAGTTTTGCAGAGTCGCTTTTGTTGACGCGGGCTTTGTTCGCGATCTGTTTCGGAAAGAGATTTCAGTTACTTGCTACTTTCTCCAACTGTCCGTTTTCTGCAGAGGGCCAAGCGAGCTCCAGCGGTGCCGGCGGCAGCGGCAGCCTGCTCGACCTGACCATGGTTGCGCCACTGATCGAGCGCATCAAAACGATGCCGCCGAACGAGCTGATGCAGAAGGATCCCTCGGAGCTGTTGACCACACTGGCAACACTCGTCAACCTCGTGAACACCTCGAAGCAGGACATACCGGAGCACGACAAGCGACAGCTGAACGAGCTCTTTCACATATTTCGCGGACTGCTCGCGTCGAATCTGCCGCAGTCGCAGCAGCAACAGCAACAATCACAGCAACAGCAGGGCGCAGGTCGGCGATTTGTGATTGTTGCCAGCGAAAGTGTTGACGTTGAATATTGCTCATTTTCGTCCAAATTCTTGAAAATCACGCTTTCAAGCTTAAGCGTATTGAAGCCAGGCTAACCTGCACTTCAGTGTGTTGAAATTTCGTGTTTTCTTGCAGTTTTTGTTGTTATTGCATTTTACTGTGCGTCTCCCAGTAGTAGACGATTTCAATATTCAAAACCACTCGGTTCAATAAACGAGTCACCCTTTGCAGGTTCAGCTCAGCAGCCACAACCACAGCCGCCGCCACCACCACCCCCACAACAACAACAGCAACACCAACAACAACAACAGAAGCCAACGCCAAAGTCCTCGAAAGCCCGTCAGCAGATCGACACGCTGTTGAGCACGTTGATGTCATCGGCTGCCAGCACAACAGCGGCACCGACAACAGCAGCATCGAGGCCTCATTCAGAGCCGCCGTCACGCCAGTCATCCATTGGCGCTGCTGATGGTTGGGCGTGGTGGGATTGCGCG
>JASANC010000905.1:0-40104 GCA_030248135.1 Theristus sp. LFF4_11 | reverse complement strand
TTAGGATCTTTTTGCTTTTTCTAACAAAACAAGTCGTGAATACACTGTACTTTAAAAAAGGTTCAACTTCAGGTGGCTACGAAGGTTACTCGAAACGAGGATCCCGACTTCCAGCAGGCCCAGTACGGTCAGGTTCAACTGCACCCAAATGGTAGACATTTGACAGAAATTCTAGAAACCGAGGAAAGATCAGTTTTGATCGAAAGCACGTTTGAGTCGACGACGGTTTTGAAGTCAAATGCAAACCCGAAAAAACATCCAACTGCGTTATGATTTTGAGTTTTTTTCATGATTTTCGTTTACATACTTTGTTTTTGTTGATTCGGTTCTTCTGTTTGTTTCATGTTTTCACTGCAAAAATTACAACGTGGTTTTGCAAAGGATTTTCTTGCTGGGAATCCCCTACGTGTGCTCCAACAAAAAAAAATTCTCCGCGATTTTCTCCGTGTTTTTTTTAACGATGATTGGCTGCAAAGTGTTTTAGCTGACGAAAAGCACGAAAACCAACACTGATAGCCTAAAATGAGCATTGTTAAAATAAAAATATAGCCAGTCGACCACTGTACAAGTACATTTGAAGTTTTTGCATGGTTTGCTGAAAGCTATCATTTTCTGTAAAAAATGACCGGTGTGTAAGATGAAAACTTTTGTTATCCTTACAACAATCATGTACGATTTCAAGTTTCCAATTGTGATTTGACAATGTTGTGTTGTGCTTCTTTGTGATTTACTGTTTTTGCTGCGTGTTCAGGAATATTACACATTACACAATAACATAACATATCTGGATTGTATAGAACCTCAATGTACTTGAAATCATGAATTCGTAGATTTATGTACACGGAGTATAAAAATAAACTCTGATGAAAATTTGATAGAGAAACTAACAACAAAAGAACAACAAAATAAGACCAACAAAATAAGACCAAAAACACAAGTTTTTTTCTGGACAAAATGAGAATTACAAAATAAGGGAAATCATATGACAAATGCTATGTATCATGAACATAAAACGAGTTGTTCATTTCGAAATGTCAAAGAAGAAAAACCAAAAAGTCCCAACAACAAACAAAAGTTCAACAGAATTCAGGTAGAGTTGACATGTTGATAGACAGCAAAAACAAGTTAAAATTCGTCCATATCAAAAAATGCTAAAGCTGTTCCTTTTTAGGAAGCCAGGGTCACAGTGGTGGTTACACAGCAAATCTGCTCAGTTTTTTTGTTGAGTAACCGTTTTCTCAGTCTCAAAGAACACATCTGCCTTGGAACGAATTCATCTCGCCACCATTTCCACCATCTCCAGTCTCCAGCACACTGCATCTCCCAATCCCGCCCACTCCGTCACTCCTCCTCCGCCGCACTGACCGGCTTGTGCATCTTGCGCAGCGTGTCCAAGTCGAGGTAGCGCGACAGATCGATGCGCTTGTGATAGTTGAACTGCATCAAGCCCAGCAGCTGTGCGTCCGTCTTGTCCGTGCGGTTGTCCTTCAGGAACGACCACAACGCCAGCGTCTGCAGGTAATACGGGTGGTCGAGGCCGAAGCAGACCTCGAAGATCGTCATCGCCTCGTAGGCGTACGGCACTGCGTCTGAGCGATTGCCTTGCTCGATCAGGGACTTCACGAGGTGCAGCATCTGGTAGCCGCGGTGGCGGTCGGACTCCGGGAAGCAGCTGCGTGCACGCAGGAATTATTTGCAATTAATTAGTATTATTAAAAAGTCGGTAATTACATGTGCTTGTTTGCAGACAGTCGGCAGTTGTTGTCACGAAACAGCAACAACGGCCAGTTTTTATGACCGGATGTTTGTCAACGCTGATGGACTTGTAATGGAAACGCCAGATCATTTTCTTTCCTTGCGACTGTGCGATGTTTCGCAACTGCCGTCCGCTGGGTTCAAAAGTGCGTCCAATGGTAGCTTTTAGCGGGAATATCAGTTTCAATCAAACAGTCGCCCAGTCGCGAGGAAACGCACGCTTCCCCAGTTTGAATCAAACAGCTCAAGAATCAGTCAAACATCAAAAGTTTTTAAATCAGGGAACTTTTGGCGGGAATATCAGTTATTGAATCCAACAGTTGCCCAATGGCCATAGGAAACGCCCCTCTCCCCCACTCCCCGCTCACCGTTTATACTGATTGTAGACGAATTTGTGCAGGTTCGGCGTCGTGTACTCGGCGTCATTGGGCGCCAGCTGCATGTAGGCGGTCAGCGTCCGGCAGAGGTAGATGTTCTCCGGGTGCAGCAGCTGCTTCGCCGCGTCGAGGCGTTGCTTCATCGCCGCGATCTCCTCCGCATCGGCGTTCAAATCGAAGCGCGCCGGCATCGCACGCATCATCTCGATTCCGGCTCGAACGTGCTGCTCGCTTGCGATCGTGTCGCACTCGTCGCAAGCGACCGGCGCCGACGGCGTCGACTCCTCGGTGACGACGATTCGACCGTCGCAGTCCGGCTGCGCACAACGCAGCGACGTCAGGCGGTCGTCCGCTGCGTCGAGACACCGCGAGCACTCGCAGTGGAAGTACCTGTCGGTTTGCAACTGGTTTTTTTTATGGAACGAGAAAAACGTCGGGTGGAAGTGCACGTGCGGTTTTAGCCGATTGGAAATTTTGGTGGAATGCTCAATGCACAGTCATTTCGAAGGTTAAAAGCAATGAGCTAATCCAGCCTCGAAAATGCCGCTTCCTGGCAATTCAGTTGGTGCAAAACCGTTGTCAGGCGCTTTCAATTGAAGCACACGCAATCAGAGAACCAGCAGCTTTTATAAACACTAAAAAGCACAAAACACTTTCATACTGTATCTTTCTGTTTTTTACCATTTCGCTTCCAGATCCTTTCGTCGCAAGTACTTTGATCGGCCAACGTCGATGTACGAAATGAATGCGGACTTTGTGTCCTCGAGGTTCACGTGCTGCGTCAACGGACGAAGCATCGCTCGGAAACCGTCAAACACGAGACTACACGTCGGCCGACAATGGTGATCGTAGCGAGAGACGCCTTGAGCGTGTTTTGAAATGTTACGCAATTTTACGAAGACCAAAACACAAGGTGTCAATTGCAGATTATATGTACCGTGACAACATCATAGTTTTTAGGCTTTTTTTTCGCAACTGTTCAAATCGCCACTGGCTCACCTAAGTCCAACGCGACGCCAATTTCATCACCGACCATCGTGTGCACACTGTGGCTGTTTATCCAAGTTTTGCAGAAAATGTCGAGAAACTTCTCTCGCTCGGGCATGTCGTCGCCCATGAATGACTTTGTTTTCTCGTACACCTTTTCGAAGCGTTCCATTTTTTCCTTGTCGCGCATCATCGCCTCTTTGTGGTCCATCAGATCGCTGAACTGGCGGCTCTGAACGAATGTTTTTTTTGGTTCTGGTTCTTTTTTTGACGATTATCGCAAAGACAAAGCTTTGTTGTTTGCTTGTGTGTCAACTTTGTTAGCCAGCCATTCAATTTTTCCAAAAAAAAACACGAATATCAATCTTTGAAACTGTTTCGTCAGGAACAGACATCAAGGCTAAACCGTCGACCTCCTTGAAAGAAAGGCAAAATGTGATTGAGATTAGAACCCATAACTCCAAAGCACATTCGAAAAACGCCAACACCAACCTTCTCCCAACCGAATTTGTCGCCATTCTTTTCGACAAACATCACTCGAGTGACAATTCGTGCCATGAACATTACTTCCGACAGCGGGAGGTTTGGAAACGAACGCTTCAGTCGGGGACATTCCGCTTTGTGATGACTCTTCCATGCTGCCCTGCAATTGTTTCTTGTTAGAAGCTATTGTCAGGTCCATACAACGACCGTGCCAACCGCTTCCAACGTTTCAACGCTAAACTACTCTTTTATCTCACCAATCTCTACCTTTATCTATTCTTTTATACAACCTCGTCTATTCTTTACACATTGGTTGATACGTGATGTGTGTCTTTTATGAGTGTCTTCCTTTGTGTGCTTTCATTAATTACGAGCCAGGGGACACCGCGGTATGCGTCTACCTGGCGAAACCGCAAAAACAGCGAACTTCTTGTATTGTATACACTCGCAAAACACCGGGTCCCTTGTGGCTTTATTGCCCGGGATGGTTGATTTTGTGAGATTTTACTACCTAGGTTCGCTGATGTTTTGCCCAGACTATAAGATCTGTCTGTGGTAAAACACCTTCGGCAGTTCTGCCTGGTGTCCGTCGCACTGACGAGCCAGGGGACACCGCGGTATGCGTCTACCTGGCGAAACCGCAAAAACAGCGAACTTCTTGTATTGTATACACTCGCAAAACACCGGGTCCCTTGTGGCTTTATTGCCCGGGATGGTTGATTTTGTGAGATTTTACTACCTAGGTTCGCTGATGTTTTGCCCAGACTATAAGATCTGTCTGTGGTAAAACACCTTCGGCAGTTCTGCCTGGTGTCCGTCGCACTGACGAGCCAGGGGACACCGCGGTATGCGTCTACCTGGCGAAACCGCAAAAACAGCTAACTTCTTGTATTGTATACACTCGCAAAACACCGGGTCCCTTGTGGCTTTATTGCCCGGGATGGTTGATTTTGTGAGATTTTACTACCTAGGTTCGCTGATGTTTTGCCCAGACTATAAGATCTGTCTGTGGTAAAACACCTTCGGCAGTTCTGCCTGGTGTCCGTCGCACTGACGAGCCAGGGGACACCGCGGTATGCATCTACCTGGCGAAACCGCAAAAACAGCGAACTTCTTGTATTACTATCGCCTTGACAATAAAAATACAAAAGTAATCGTCTTGTTTGGCTGATGCCGCCTGACGCCTACTATTAAGGCGTTTGGGCGTTCGGGCGAACAAGGCGTCCGGGCGATTCAAGGCGTCTAGGCGACAAGGCGTCTAGGCGATATAGGCGACTCACTCGCTGGACCCCAATTGGTACCAGTGCCGGTGAACGGTTCGCCTATAACCGTGTTCTATGTGCGACATCCGCGCAGCGATGACTTCATCCGAGTCAGTTGTCTCCAGTCTGAAAACTCAATGTGCAACCCGGCCAGAACAAGTGAGAGTTGTTCCGCCGCTTGGTCAACATGTGAGTGCCCTGCCAGACCATGTGGCAGATGGTCTGCAGTTTGGTACGTTGACACAACGTCAGAAACCGCTGCCTTGCGCAGTTGGAGTGAAAGCAACCGCCCCAGTGGCAGTGGGGTCTGGCGTTGCTTCACACTATATTAAAAAAATAGACCACCTGTAGTTGATTGGCTGCAAAGTGCTGCGTAAGGGAAGGTAAGGGAAACTGGTTTGTTTGCGGGAAAATATAACTCGCCTCGCCTTCGCACGTGCAACAAAGTCGGTACTCGGTGCGGGTGCGACGTCAACCAGGCCAATCAGCTACATGCACAATGTTGCGCCAATTTTCATTATTTCCGTACATGCGTAGGCATTGTAAACACCAGTAAATTGTGAACTACGTTGCTTCAATTCGCTTCCAATTCGCTTCAACTACGTAAAACGATGTTCAGCAAAACCGCTCACCAAACAGAGAACAACAACGAACCGTTGGCAGTCCTTGTCGCAGTAGCGCGAGAACTCGCAAGCGCCGCAGAGTGCCAGTTTCTTGTTTGCGTCCGGTTTACGCAGACAGAACGAGCAATACTCGTTGACTTTCGGGTTGTTGACCAGGTACGCAAACGGAGCGTCAAAGATCTTGCAGTTTGTCGGGTCTGCCGGAATGTCGCCCATGGTGTTATCGTTCGTTGTAGGTTGTTGTTTTTGATATGACTGCACTTCAGCGGATGACGTTCAATCACTTGTGGTGGTGGCTCAAATGAGAAAACAAATCTGTTTTTTTTTGGGGGGAAAAAGCAATTCAAAATGAAAAATCACAAGTTGAACTGACTTTTGAAGATTTGCGGCTCGGGGGACTATTGTAAGTCGCTCAAGACTGTAATTTGAGGGAAGAGTTGCTCTGGGCCAAAAATCTGAGTTTTTTATATTTAAAAAGTGTCCATGTTAGAACTACCGTAAAACGTAAAACTCATTTCAGGACTACCGCATATAAACAAAACACGAAGACAACACAACATCTGACACGAAAAGCAAAAGTGATGTCAGCTGTAAAATGCGCAAAGGTGAAAGTACATAGTGGCAAAACAGCCCAAAACTCTGGCTTTTCGATCGATCTCAGAAGCCCACACTTTAGCAATGCAGTCATTCGTTCGTTTTTAAGATGTGCTGTTGTAATAAAAACAGCAGCTTCGCAGCAGTTTCTGAACGCGCAAGCTGTTGTAAGCTTGCTTTCTAGAAGCTACCAGAACACTGTGCTGCTTCAAAGTTGTGAAATTGTGCTTATTGTGCGTCTAGTGTTGAAGAAAGAAAATAATTCAATGCTTCTTGTAAACTGGTGAACGTCATCATCGTTGACTTTCAGAAAATTCGAGTTCAAGTCACCTGATACATGGATTACCTATTTATTGATAAATAGAGTTTATTTATTGAACTGCATGTCTTATGCACCAAATACAGTGGAACTCTAAATTATAGGCAATCGGCTGATTGGTTGGTGATCACGCGATGCATGCTTTCTGTGCAGGTCAGCATAGCAATACCTGCACACACAGAAAGCATGGATCAACCAATCAGCTAATTGCCTATAATTTAGTGTTGGCCTGTCATTCTGCAACTGCAATGTCCCACCTGATCTGTTTCGTTTTTTTTGTGTTTTTCTGTTTTGTCTTCCATCGTGTCTTTTCGTTTCAACAACAACGAATGTCGATTTCACTATGATTGCGGTTTCATCTTCTACTTTCACCTTCATTCCTCTTTATTGTTTATTGCATTTTCTTTCAGTCGCTAAAATCAAATCATTTAAGGAAAACTATTCCATGATTACTACAAATCACAACTACAACAAACGACTGCATTATTTGATTTTACATATCGTTTACAACCTGACCGGAAATATCAAAAAAACCACAGTGGTTTCATGCAAAAAACTTTTATCAATGAACAGAACAGACAACATGTCAACTGATTGGTGATAACAGATTTGTGCAAAACGATTTTTTCACTACAATTTCAAAACGTAAGAAATCTCAGTCAGAAAAAGTCAAAAAAAGTTTCATTGTGTACATAAAAAATGTTTGTGTGGGCGTCACTGGGAACAACAGTGGGTTCAAGAAACATAAAACTAAAAATGAAACTGTGAAATTGCCGATGACGAAGACTCATTGCAAAACGGACACACCACGGTGCGTAAACGTGTTCTCAATGCATATTCTAAAATTCTAGCCCCAGGCTACAAAAGAACACAAAATCACATGGAAATATTCAGAAACAAAAGGTCTTAGAAATCACTGCTGCAAAAGCGTTCAAAAGTCTCAAAAATCAAAAAAATAATATGTTTGATCAATTGCATGAATGATGAACCCGCTAATATCAAATCTTTCTGCTTGTTTGAAACCCGATATTTTGAACACACGTTTTTTCAACCCGCTTACCAAAAGAAACGAAAAAGGGAGACGAAAAATTTGCAATATCGCTCACGAAACAACGAGAAAGTCGAACGCTCGCCTGCTCTCGTCCAGGTCGATGTCCCACATCAGATGCGCCGTCGAATTCAAGCTGAAATTGGCGAACGTCGCGTCAGTGCCGCTCAGAACGGACGGCTGCAGTGAGTCGACGTCGTCGAACGACTCTGCTGCCGATGTTTCATGGTTGCTATTGATGTTAGTATTGATGGATTGCTGATCTGACGGTTGCCGTACGTTGTAGCTGTTGCTGCGCGCGATTCCACCGCTGCTGGTGGCGTTCGCATCATTGAACAGCAAAGGGGCCGAATATGAGAACGGACAGTTTGCATCCGTTTGCCGTGCGACCAGCGCGTGAAGCTTCAAGATGGACTCGCTCGTTAGAAGTGGCGGACCGAATGCTGGTGCTGGCGACAATTGATCCGACTGAAAAAAGAAACATTTGGTTGGAAATATGATGCTTGTTGTGTGTCATTTGTGCATTCGTTAAAGTTCTGTTTCCCAGGCGTGATTAGACTGGTTCTGACAAATAGACTGTACTGGTTGGTTCTGACAAATAGCCTTGGTTCATCACGTGTGTTTTATTAGCTCGACATTGCACAGTCATAAACAAACACACTGGCAGGCGTGTGTGCTTGTCTGTTACTCTACACGGTACACACAGACTACAATATACCGGTAATTCGATTGAAATATCCTGGGAAAACACACACGGCTGCACACAACGACTGTTTATACCTTGAGCGGTGCCGAGTTCCATGGCACGTCCGCGTATCGTCTCATTGCCGGTCGCTGTTGTTTTCGCTTGTTCGAATTTGAGTGGTTTTTTCGGTTTGTCGCGCGTGGCAACGCGAATTTTCTCGATTCCACAGAGGCGGCGTCGACGGATAACGGGCGTTTTAGGGACGCTCGCGTTTTGGTCAACTGCACGTTGGCAGACATTGCTTGAACGGACGTGTTCGCTGTCACTGACGGCGACACCGGGGCACTGTATCACAACAAAATGCATTGCTCAACCGCCCAGGCTGTTTTCTTAATTTCTGGTCTTTTGTTCTGTTTTTCAGCGCTTTTAGGTTTCCAGAGACACAATTTGCTTTACCAATTGTGTATATTGTCTTGAGACAATATATGTTGCAACACTCTGTTACAGCGCAGTCACAAACCAACAAACACATGGCATACACGATATTACAGCAGTGTCAGACTGGGACGTTTCCATGATTTTCTGCCACGAGCATTGTTTTTCTCACCTGTGTCGGCGTTGTCCAATTGTTTGATAGAGCGGTTTGTTCTTGAGAAGACGGAACAGCGCCGGATACTTGGACTCCTCGTTTGATATGTGTCTGGTTTCCGACTCATTTGCACCGTTGATTCCGGCGGTTTTCTGTAATCCGCGATCAGCCCGAGTTTCAGACAAGACCATCTCCAGTTGCACCGCATCAACCAAGTTTCTGTCGAACATTTCTGTTGTTGTTGGTGGCAAAGCTGAAATTTTCAAATGAAAGAACAAATATGGCGTGTCCGCGTCTGTGTCCAAGAAAATTAAAAAGGCTAAAAAGCGGCGGTGTTCTCAATCACCGGGTGATTGTTGTTTGATCTTTTATTGTGGTCCCGAGACTCAATGCGCGCAGAGATAGGTAAACAGCCTTAGGCATGATGCGGGAATTCAAAATTGGCAAAGTG
Source organism: Theristus sp. LFF4_11 (assembly GCA_030248135.1). Lineage (NCBI taxonomy): Eukaryota > Metazoa > Nematoda > Chromadorea > Monhysterida > Xyalidae > Theristus > Theristus sp. LFF4_11. Next base: position 30,931 of record JASANC010000905.1, on the reverse strand, counting down.
ATCCGAGTCCTTTAAATAGGGCCGAGGTACTTAGACGAGTTTGAATTGACCACGTAAAGATTGAAACTAGTTTTTCCTTTCTAGAGTCGCAGAACAAAAAAAATGACAATGGTAGCATTTTCTTGATCAGCAGCTCCAAGTGTTCCACTCAGCGCTTCGCAGTCCAGTGGTCGGCCATCATACGCAGTTCATAAACGTTTGAACTGAACGCTCACATCGATCTGAGAATGTCACCGCAATGATCATCGGTGTGTGAGAACACCACACTAAGCCGTTTGAGCTACTTTTATTTTCCAGGCGCAGACAAGGCAAGACACGGCAACCACGGACACGGACGCGCCGCGGGACATTCATTTTTAGTGCGTGATTCTGCCACAGAATATACCCCCCCCAAAAAAAAATAACCCACCCATCTACTCCAAACCTCCTCCCATATATAAGGTTGTCACACAAAATTCTACTTTTTTCAGAAATTTTTGATTTTCAAATTTATATAAGGAGACCTTATATGCAAGACTTTACGGTAATTTTACGTTAACTCTAGCAGCCACAACGCAAATTCATTGTGGTTGGGACTCTGATTAGTTGTCTCTTCAACACCACAAAATCATATGAAAATGGAGCTACGGTAACAACGAATTTACGAAACCGGCATGTGTCTCAACTGTGTGAAAGAAACAAAAGCGGCCTCTATCCACCTACACAGACAAAACTTCTGGGCATATCGTAAAAAACACATCATCTGAACGTCGGTTTATTATCTCCTGATTCTTGCAACATCGTTTATGTTGGTCGTTTCGTTCACACCAAAAAGCATGTGCGTTTTCAGTGGTGTCGTTTGTCTTTTTTTTTGAGGTCCACGCAGAAAAACGTTCTTTATCTCGATGGAAAATAACCGCGGACTTTTCGCATTGAAATTAAAAATGAAAAAAAACTTATCAGTGCTCTCTGGTTCAACAGCTGATCGTTGTTAGATCGCGTCGAGACCAAAAAACCTGAAAGTCTGAAAGCCCAGAGCTTTTTTTGACTGCACACATTCAAGATCACACGCTGATTGGCTGAATAATGTCATAAAGCCAATCAGCGATTCAAATGCAACCAATCAGCTTGCTGCCTGCAAATTGCCTGTTCATTCATAATTTTGCTCCATTCCAGCGACCCCAGACTGATACTTCGTCGCCTACTTTCTTATCAGCGAACGTTAACACTGATGAAAGAAGTTGCATTTTTAAGAAAAAAACTCATTTTTTATTCTGTGTTCTCGTGATTTTTGAGAGTGATAAAGCCTGGTGTCTTATGTTTTTCCGTCGGTTTTTGCTTCTGCAACATCCGCATTTGTGTGGGCGGGCGTGTTGGGTTACGGTTAAAGAAATTAAAAAAAATTAAACACATAAAACTTGGGTCAATCAAATTATGAAAATTTGCTTACTGAAACATAGAAATCAGGTTGCACCAGCATGAAATTGCAGGCCAGTCAATAAATTCTAGTTTTCAGATACAGAATAATAAAGGTAATACTGGTTTTAACGCACAAGAGCGGCTAAAAAGAGCTAATTACAGTTTCATTTTTTCCATTTCCACCCCTGTTGAAGCCGTTATTATCTAGATATTACGGTGTTGAGTTAATGAGTGAACCGCAGGTATAAATAAATATACATCACATTCAGTCTCAGATATTTCGGTTTATTTTATTCACGGCTACATTATCACTGTTTCCAGAGTTCAGGACAAATTCCCGTTTTTATTTATTTTTTTTCCTTTATATCCCCATGGATGCTGTTTTAGGGTGCTGAGTAACAAACGCAAACAGTTCAGATTCAGACTCGGCGATATCGATTTGTACCAAAATGTACGTAATGGGTGCAGTTGGCGCATGCGTGGGACTCAGTTGATCAGTTCTCTGGCCTCAGTTCTCCGTTCTCAGTTCTCCTGCCCTCAATTCTCTCACAGCCATTCAACTCACAGTGACACTCAACAACTTTCTGCATTGCAATATCCCTTTTTTCGACCGCCTCCACGTACAGTGTTCTTCGCATACCGTATCTGCTCGGCTCGACACACTCCGTGTCTTTTCAGCGGGAAGAGAACACTCAATCAAAATTCGCATTCATGGCTCCCATTTTCTTTTTGAGGCTGTGTGCTGCGCTGCACTGATTTTTTAGTTTTGTTAGCTTAGGTACAGCATCTGATGCAATCTTTCTTTTGGTTTGAACGAATTTTCGATGGTTCTGTTGCACTAGACTGATACAGAAAAGCCAAGTTAGAAAAAATCGGTCCGATTTGCGACACAAATTTAGCTCGCATGAGTGGTTGCACCATTTTATAATTCAACCAATCAGCGTGATTTTTAATACAAGACTTCTGTCTTGCACTTGTTTCGCATCTGTCAAAAATGATCAATGATAATTTTTGTGCAAAATTTAGAATTCAAAATTGGCAATGCAAAAAGGAATTCTATGGAAATAACAACAATACCGGTTTTCGATTACAAACACACTAGAATCAATAACTTCTCAACATGTTAGGTACCATAAAACATTTGGTTTTTGTTATATGCAGCTTGTACTCAAACTGACGTTTAATTTGGTTCCATATTGTACATGGTATGTATTTCAGCTTCACTTTATTTTGGAATATTTTTCTTTGTTTTGTTTTGCTGTCACTTGTGATGTTGTTTATATGAACTGAATGTGCTGATGGTCGATAAATTATCAGCAATTCATTGATTTGAAGTTTGAATGTAAAAAGTGCATACAGGCTTGGTATCACCGTTTTCGTTCAGTTGATTTTTGAAACCTCTAAAACGCAATTACGAATCCACAACGATAATTATGTTCACGCCAAAAAATTACAAAAAAAATTGTTCCCGTACATCGTATAACCAGGGCTAAGAGCGCAGGCACAACCAAAAAAAGCTGAGCCACGAAATTTTCTAATTTTCTCATCTCATTTTGTTGCTGCTTTTCGAGCCGTGCTGTTTGCAGCTTCAAAATTACAATTTCGATGACACGAAAAGTCTTACGACCGAAACAGCTCATAAAAACCTGACACACAAGAAGCTAAAGCCGAAAGCTGCAAGGTACAAAGCTGCTGTCCGAATTGGAAACTGCATATCACCGTTGTTGTTTCACATGTGCCAGGCGGCTTGGTGTCCGTCGCAAAATATATTGTCCCGGTGGCATTCAAGGTATTGAAAAAGCTTGCGCTGCATCTGTGCTGCGCCGATATGTCATTGTTTACAGTTGTCCACTCAGAGTGATGCTCTCGTGTTAGAAGACACTTTTCAGTTGGATTGTTGATTTGGCGAAAAAAATTCTATCCAGCTGGCTTGTTTTTTTAAGTTATTTACACATTTAGAAAGCTCACTCATAAAAACCAGAAAGTCAAAAAAAATTTAAAGATAAAAAAGATGATCAATTGTTTTTGCTCAAAAGTCCTGAAGCAATGAGAATGACAATTGACAAGCTGCCCATTTCACACACGTATAAGTGGAGTTTTGTTCCAAACCAACGAATTGCAGTTGTTGATCTTACCTGTGCCGAGATTAGTTTACAGGATTTAAACCAGGATAACGGAACGGCAGAAAAAAGGGAAACCAGTTGCCGCGAGACCGCTGTGTAATTTGTGCAGTTAGCATTGACGCTTTACCCGATAGACGCGGACATCTCGTGGCTTGTTGTCTCTTTGGCCAGCGCAACAGCAACACGAGCGAAGCAAGCCGTGCACGCGCGCATGCATGATGCATCAAACACAAGCTTATACTTGCTAACTGCCTTGCACTCTGATGTTATACACACTGGAGTGTGTGTGTGTGTGTGCCGCTTTGACTAACATTACATATTATTCTTGTGTGGGCACATGTAGTTGAAAAAAGGTTGACAGAGTTCTGCGAGAGGGTGATAAATCCCCGGTGTTGACCGTTAAAAATGGCGAGGTTATGCCGATGCGATGTCAACGGACACTGTGGATTGGTGTTCAACAGAAAGCAACGGATGAAACGGTGGAAGCAAAAAGTCAGAGGGTTGGAAGAGATGCCCAACTCAACTGTCTGTTTCTGTCTTGAGTTCAGCAGGGGAAAAGTGGTGTTAATTTGCTCGTGAAATCTGAATCATCGTTAGCTTGACCAATATTGGTGGTGGTGACGCCCGCTGGTCAATATGAACCGGAGTTTGGAAATGTTCAACATCTCCACTGAGGAAAAGTCAATTGATTCCATGAGCACAACCGACTTAGTTCCTTGCACGCGCATTGCCGGCGCGGTGTCACTGTTGTCTGTGCGCCTGTTCAGCGCGCGCTTCATATCATGCTTTCAGGGCAGCTATTATTTTGCACCAGTTTCACCAACGCGGCAGCCATTCACACACAACAAGCCTTTTAGAGAGTTGTCCAGTTGTGTTGTCTGCATGTGAGTGCTCGATGTACAGGCGCGATCGTGGGCATTCTTAGCAAACAGAAGATACGGTGTCTCGAGAGCCGACTCTCAACAAGAACTTTCTTGAACGCCTGATTGTCAGGGAAGAGATCGACGTGAGAATAAGTCTCTGCACCGTGATGATTTTTCTTTGCATTTCTGTGTATGCTGTGCAACTCATCTTCTCCATTGCGGATGTGAGAACACGTGCAGTGGTTTCGGTTGGAGACCAATCCCGGTTCAGTCCGGCATCGCACGCCGCTTTTGATCATATTCGAACAGTGATTCTCAAAAAATACAGTAAAGTGCTTTTCTTGTCTTTTTTTCTCGAGTCTCCCGGGCTGTTACAGAGACAATATTGTTGTTTTTTTGCAGTTTCTGTCAGCTAGCTTCTTCTAAAAGGCTCCATTTTAGCTTGCGCTTGAAAGCATGCGCACAAGAGAGAGAGGGAGACAAAAGTAAATCAATTTTGTCGGTTAGTGGCCTTGAGTGTTGTCGAACATGGGAAAAATGGTGTGTTACTGTTACATTTCAATTTTGGTTGAATCTCGATGTACGGTTTTCAAAGAGTCTTTAGTGCATCAATTTGCAAGAGCTCCATGATGCAAATAGGCAAATGATTTTTGACAGTTTTTCAAATTTTCAGATTTTTTAAGATCTATTCATGTATTTCTGGTATACCCTGTACATGCAGTTCTCAAACTCGAAACTCGTGTTTTTTGTTTCCTGTGTTTTCATTCAATGCGTCCTTATTTTCTATTCTTTTGCTTTTTCCGAATTCTTGTGTCATGTTTCATTTCCTCTGTTTTTTGGCAGAAGACAGCTGACAGAAGAGCTTACACAATCGGCTTGGAACAAAAGTTGTTCTGCTCCAACATCGGGCAGTGATCAACAAAGACCGTTTTTGCTAAAGAATATTTTTTACCATCCGTGTGTTGATTCCACTGTTGAAAATAACAAAGATGATGTCCATACATGTGTGCTCGTTTCTAATGCTAGAACTGCTCTGTGTTCACATTCATGAAATCAGTGCATCGGAAAAGAAGAGCGTCAAAGTCGGTGAGTCGTTAGCGATTTATGAGGACACCAAGTCCAAGAAATACGTTTCTAATTTGCGTGAAATGAGCATTTATTTGTTATATTTTTGGAGTGAGAGATGCAGGCATCACTGGGAAAAGTTGTGAAATACGTTTTCGATGATGTCTGCTGCATCTTGTTTCAAAAACAGGAGAAAAAATCCCAAAAAGCAACACATAAAAACATATTTGTGATAAAAAAACTTTGAGCGAAAAGGTTTCCAGACATACCAATCGACCTTACATGGTTTACCTGTAACAGTACTGTAACAGCTTCTACATTTTTATTGTCAAGTTCCTGAAGATGATCACAAATAAATAAAAAGTACAAGACAACCAAGCGCAGGCGCTGTGTTCCGCCACGGCTCGGACGACCACTTGGCGGCGATGTTTCGATGCGCCGTCGACTGGGCTCAGTCGAACATCATGAGTCACTTGGAGATTGACACGACCGTTCAGTGGACTGGTGAATACGTGCTCGATGGTGACGTGCATTCAGCCACCAAGAAAGGTGTGTGTTACTAAAGTGTCCTTGATTTGACGATCGTGTTCTGTGGAATCGTCAGACTGGAAAACACGCGCGGCAAAAAAACGCACACGCGGTGTAGTCCAGGCGAGCATAAAACTTGTGCTAAAAATAAGTTCGAAAGACGACCGAAAAGGCTTTTTGACAACGTGTAAGTGACGCGATATATTTCTCTTCCTCGGGAGACATTGATCAAGTCACTCAAGAAAATCAACACGACCACGAGGAGAACGATGATTGGTCGAGTGAACCGCTTGAATCGTCGTACGACTACGTGATGCACACCTGGTATCCGCCCACCACCCGTCCGTCGGTGCAGATGCACGTTGTCGACGCAGGTCGGATGTAAACGGACGTGTAACTGGCCGCGACACTTCTCCTCCCTCGCCTTGTACGCCTTCTCCCCTCGTGCCCCCCTCTCCCTCCGCTACACAGCGCTCTCCAACAACGCCTATGTTTCAATGTTGTTGTTAGTTTTGGTGGTTTCAAACCTCAATTGCTTTTGCAGCGTGTATCTTCTTGCTTTCTTTTGGCTTTGCACAGACGCATTTTTTTAATATCGATCCCACACCTCAGACGGCACAGCAATCCGCCTATCGCTTATGTTTGGCGACAGTTGTGGAACGTCATGCGGGTCAGTTGTCCCCGCAAGAAGAGTATACATACGGCTGACCCGGCAATCCCTCGCCTCAACTAATCGAATCCTTCTGCTTTTGTGGAACAACATTGGCGTCGCAAAACATGCGTTTAGAAACGAAAAAAATCACCAAAAAAGTGTTTTTCAGTTTGTAACTTGCTGGAGAATCAAACGGTGATCGCGATTTTCGGACCGTCGGATCACGCGATCGGGCGCCAATTGGAAGCGATCACCGCTCAGCTGGATGTTCCGTATTTGAAAGTGGTTGACGACCACCACCCGATGTACAAGTTGGTGACATCTTGCGGCTCTTTTATTGCATCTTTATTTCACTGTATGTTGTTTTGCGGATCGTGGATTGCGCTGTACTTCTCACACACATTTCACTCACAGAAAACATTTACAATGTGTTTCTTGACACCTGTCATACACTTTTTAGCAGAATACAAAAATCAGAAAAAAGAAAGAACGAAATCTGGTTGGAAAGAAGACCCTAAATAGACAAAAATAGGGCGTTTGTTTTCAATCAAACTCGATGCATTCGTTCTTCTTGCTGTAATTCAGACTTTCGCGAGCTTTATAAGCTGCGAAAAAAGTGGCAGGTTTAAACAAACACATTTTACCTATTTTGCAGACAAGGAAAGAGCGCCATAAATCTCCACCCCGGCGTCAACATTATCGAGGCGCTGAAAGATTTGGTGATCTTCTGGAAGTGGCAGCGGCTCGTGTTGATTTACAAAGAGGAGCGACGTAATTTTCACAGTTTTTCAGCTATTTTCGATTGTTTTTAAACAAAACAAACTTAAAAACCTTTAAAAAAACCCAGACTTGGCGCTTAGTTCATTTTGCAATCAATTGTTCGCTGAGGAAACGAGAAAGAGGCAAATAAAACATGTTGTTCAATTGTTCAACTTAGTTGACAAAGTCTCCACCGCCCTGCCACTGTGGTTTTGCACCATTTTTATGGAGAACTGCTCTAAAGGAGTGTCTTTTGTCTGGTAAATAGACCAAATGCGGCGTTTTAGCGAACGCAAACTACAAAGCGTCACAGGTGTGATCACATTGGCTCGTTTCTTCGAAGACTCGGACGTTTCGCACGTTCATGTTGCGTTAATCAAGATCGACAACGACGATTTCCTTGCCGCTGCACGCCGATTAGAAGAAGCGGACGAATGTGTTGTCAACTATTTTAGGCAATTTCATTTGAATTTTTTTCTGTTTTTTATTAAAAATTTGAACGGTTATTTCGCTTCCTTAGACGCATCAAACTTATTAGCGATTTGACTTTCATGAAAATCATCAAGCGACATTCATGAAAGAGGATGTAGTGACGCGTAGCAGTGTTGAAACATACATGTAGCTATGCAATCACTAAATACTCCTTCATGAATGCACCGTTACAGCTTTTTTCTTCTGCAGCAGTCGCAAGCGTTCCTGTCCACCGCGAGGATTCAGCCGCGTTCTGCTCGACCTCTCACCACCGGATGCACATCAGTTCCTGACTGCGGTTATTTACCGTTTAACCATTCATTTTTACAGGTTTTATAGTTGATTTTGAAGTTTTTTTCAATTGCCTAATTCAATTGTCAGGCGCTGAAAGTCGGCATGATACAACTGAAGCACTGGTACTTGTTTACGTCGTTGGTATGTTTGTCTTGATTTCGAAATACATACTCCGGCGGAGTGTTGAGCTCGAATGAATGGTTGACGAACTTTTTGCCAGGATCTTTTGGAAATCAACATGGAGATGTTCCGGCACAACCACGCTCGTTTCATTGGTTTGTCGATGCTGGACAACCGCACGCAAACGCCCGATCTTCGTTGCGTGCAGCACTCGAAGGAGAGCTGGTTTCGCGCGCATCCGCACGCTACGTATTTTCCCATGGTCGGTTTTTGTTGTTTTCATCCAGCGTTGTTGTACTTTCGAATCGTGGCATTAACAACGATAGAATAGTACTAACAATTTTTTACGTTCTGCGACTGAATGCGTTTGCAGACGTCGAAAGGGAGCTAGTTTCAATCTTTAGGTGCGTGCAATTCAAAATCGCTGAAATCACTCGGTTTTGGAAGATTCGGATCACTTTGCCAGTTTTGAATTCCCGCGTCATGCATGAAACTGTTTACTTATTTATGCGCGCATTGAATCCCGGGACCAAAATAAACGATGTTACTTTAACCAAACGCAGGGCGAAGCGATGCTGATGTTTGACGCCGTGATCACCGTGGCAACTGCGTACCGAACAATTGCGGACAGCACTTCGTTTGACGTCAGCGCAACGTGCAGTCTGCACCAGAAGCCGCATCGCCCATTACCAAACGGTCGAAAACTGATTGATCAAATCCATAAAACGGTAGTATATTTGTTTCTTCCGTCGTTTTGGTCTGTTGTTCACACAAAATAAAGAAGAAAAATTCCGTGCAGCATGCGCCCGGATTGTCCGGGCTGCTGCGGTTCGGCCCAGATGGCGAACGCCGCAATGTGTCGTTCAACATTAATCTGCTCGGATTTCGGGGCACCTACGAGAGGGTGAGTAGTGCCTTCGAAAGGGTGAGCTCGGCATGTTTTTGATGGCGGATATAACGTTTTGACTTTTGATGTATTTCTGCTGAATAATCAATAATCATATTGTACTAGATCGGCTATTGGGAGTCGTCAAATCCGGACACCGTCAACGTGTCGCTTGACAAGGACTCCGCAGCGCAACTACGCCACAATCTCGTGGTCACGAACGAGCTGAAGCCGCACATGCGGGTCACCACTATTGTGGTATTGCACAAATATTTTCATCAATTTTGCTTTATCTCACCGGATGTTGACTTCAAAAGTCTTGTATAAAATTAGTGACCGATCTTAGTTGGACAAATCTACATCAAACTGCAAAAACATGCAGGAACGCCCATACGTGATGATGAAACGCAATCACTATCAGTTCGAGGGCAATGCGAAATTCGAAGGATTCTGCATTGACCTGCTCGCTCGACTGGGCGACGACCTTGGGTTCACGTACTCGCTGCATATCGTCAGGGATGAAGCGTATGGCGCACCAGTGAACGGAACCGAATGGAACGGAATGATTGGCGAAATCTTGAGAGACGTCCGTTGAATAACTGTTGTTTCTGCGGTATTATTGGTTGCAACAAGATCTCCCTTCTGAGTTGTGTCCTTCCTTCAATTGAAGTCATCAATCTTTCAACAGTCCCAAGATTTAGAAAAGTTACACTTCTTTGTCTCTTCATTCTTGAAAAGTTAGGTGGTTCCTACACAATCCATCTGGATAATGTGTTCAACTGCCTGATTGGTTGATTGCGCACACGTGCAGTTGATGGTTGATGCATGCATATTCTGTGCAGGCATTGCTGTGGAGGCGGAGTTTGCCTGCACAGAATGCATACGTCAAGTGCACGTGTGTGCAAGCAACCAACCAATCAGCTAGTTGTACACATTATCCAGATGGACTCTACAGGTTTGCCAAGTTTCTAGGAAGCCGACATGGCCGTGGCGCCATTGACCGTGAACTACCAACGGGCAGTCAAGGTCGACTTCACCAAGCCGTTCCTGTCGCTCGGCATCAGCATCCTCTATCGAATCCCAGACGACCACCAACCAAACATGTTCTCGTTCTTGAATCCGCTGTCGAAGGAGATCTGGCTATGGATTGTCGTCGCCGCGGTGTCCGTCACGATGTCCATGTTTGTCATTGGTTAGGAGAATGAAACGTTTGTAGTTTGAACAATGTGCATTTTGAAATTCTTTCGGAGCAGTTGGTATAACTTTACAGAATGTTCGTCGTAGTCGAATTAGTAATCGATTTTGAATTTATGTAATGCAGTAATTGGCAATTAATCGGCATGGTAAAATGTTTACGCATTATTGGAATCGGATGTTTTCCCAATAATCAAAAAGTCTAAAAAATTTCACCAGCACGTCTGACGCCATTCGAATGGAATCCCACCGTCGCGTACGACAGCGATCGTCCACCGCCTCGCGGGCTGATCAACAACGCGGCGACAGCAATCATTAGAGCCGGCGAAAAGGGACCCATGATTGAGCTGACCAACAATTACAGCTTCTTCAACACACTTTGGTAGAATTATTTGACAGTGAACTGTTCATCAGTGCCATGATTAGATTGGAACTTGCTCAATACAATTACCGGTGCGCCAGTTGTTTCAGCGTTTTTGCAGTGCGCGAAAGGTGTAGATACTTGACCTTGTGTCTGACGGGTTCACAATGACTGTCGCCGAAAAGAAACAGAAGCAAACCTTTGTTATACCTACCGTAGTTTGCTTTGTTTGACAAAGTCGGTTTGGGCATTCTCTTTGTACAAAGTACTATAGGTGTTATCGCTGTGCAACTATTTTCAGGTACGTCACATCAACGCTTTTGAAGGGCGGTTGTGATTTCGGCCCGAGGGCGGTGTCGACACGTCTGCTGGGCGGAGTCTGGTGGGTGTTCACGTTGATCATAACCAGTGCGTACACGGCAAACTTGGCGGCGGTTCTGACGGTCGACAAACGATACATTCCAATCAAGAGCTTGGATGACCTGGCGAATCAGACGCAGATCAAGTACGGCGCGGTCGATGGCGGCTCGACGTATGCGTTCTTCAAGGTATGACCTGTTTTTTTTAAACGTGTCCCATTGAAATGACGTCATGTGCCGCCAAACATGCGCTTGCCGTTCACAGCAAACCAGACTTTCCGTTTAGCCGATTTCTTCCCGTAAACAAATGGTGAATGTCGAATCAGTCACACCAAACTGACATTTTAGTGCCTGTACTTTGACAAACGGGCGTTTTTTGAAGCAAATGACGTCATTTTTGTCTGGACACGTTTGAATAAATCCACATTACAATATTGAAATGTTTCTGATTTTTATAGAATTCTGTGCTTTCTTCAAAGATCATGTATTAAAAAAAGTTCACCTCATTATCATGGCTTCAAAACTTTCCAGGAGTCGAAGATCGCAGCGCACGTGCGCATGTGGCGACAAATGTCGGCGTGGCAACAGGAGGACTTGGAAGGTGTGGACAAATGTCAATTTTGGTACAATCCATCTGGATAATATGTAGAACTAGCTGATTGGTTGGTTGGTTGCTCACTTGATGCGTGCATTCTGTTGTGGAGGCGGAGTTTGCCGGCACAGAATGCATGCATCAACACTGCACATGTATGCAACCGACCAATCAGCTAGTTGTATAGATTAGCCAGATGGACTGTATTGTGAATATTACAATTGTAATCGATATCATTTTCACACGGACAGTGATGACGACTGGAAACAACGACGGCGTGAACAAAGTGCTAAACTCCAACTACGCGTACTTGATGGAGTCGGCGTCCTTGGAATACGAGGTGCAACAGAACTGCAATCTCACGCAGGTCGGCGGTGTGCTCGGCTCGAAGGGCTACGGGATTGCGCTCGAGAAACGTTCGTTGAAAATTTCGCTCATTTTATTCGCCATAAATTCATTTCAAAGTCGCTGATTGATTGTGCAAAAACTGCAGGAATTTTTGGAAAAATCCAGATTTTAGCCAAACGCTCTAATGATGAATGAAAACGCTTTATTGTTTCATTTCGCTGCAATGCATTTATGTTTCACAACTACACACACATTTCTTTCAGATTCTGAATGGACGGATCGAATTTCTCGACAAATATTAGACTATGCAGAGAGGGGAATAATAGAGTTGATCAAGACGAAATGGTGGCGCAGCAAGGGCGGCACGTGCACCGGCACCGCATCGACGTTGAAGGTTTGAACTTGATGGAGACTTTAATTTGCTTGGAATAGAGCGAGAGAGTCACTGGAAGAAGAAAGCTGTCAAAACGAAGAAAAAATACAACGACAGGAATCGAGTGTTGTGGCTATGTTCGTTTGTCTACCAACGTTCTTTGTCTCTGTTCAACGTTGCGACGTTCCTTGAATTGAATTGAGCGTTCCATCAGGTTGCACCATCCAAATGTTGCACAGGAGAATCGATTGTCGTTGAACATGGAGAACGTCTCCGGTCTGTTTGTCGTCTTGGTCGGTGGTCTGTTGTTGGCGGTGCTGTGCGTTGTCATCGAGTTCTGCATGCGAAGTCGACAGAATGCGAAACTCGATAAGGTTGGCTTTGGTGTACTGTTTTCAATTCTTTATACAACAAGTGTACTGTTGTAGAAGGGATGCTACACCTGCAACAACAGCCTATGACCTATTTTTTCAAACGTGTCCACTGAAATGACGTCATGTCCCGCCAAACATGCGCTTGCCGTTCACAGCAAACCAGACTTTCCGTTTAGCCGCTTTCTTCCCGTAGACAAATGGTGAATGTCGAATCAGTCACATCAAACTGACATTTTAGTGCCTGTACTTTGACAAACGGTCGTTTTTAAAGCAAATGACGTCATTTTAGTTCGGACACGTTCGAATAAATCCACAATATTAGAAACAAAAACCGACTCCCGTTATTCCAGACGAGCATCTGGAAGGAAATGGCAACGGAGCTGCGATTTGCGCTGCGCCTGCACGAGCCGTCGCTGCTCGCCGCAACGGGCGGAGGCGGCCGCCACAAAGCGAGCGCCGTGATGCAGCGGAGTCGCGACTTTTCGAATGACAAATTCGCGCGTGGCGTCACGGACGCGCTGCTGCAGGCGGGAGATTCTAGTTTTTTTTTAAATCCAAATTCTACAGTCAAACTCTATAACGTATCCAATTAGCTGATTGGTCGGTGATGCCGTGTATGCATGCATTCTGGGCGCATGAATTGCTGTGGCGACACGCTGAGGTTTGGTTTGCACAGAACGCATGCATCAACCAATCAGCTTGTTGGATATGTTATTGAGTTTGACTGTAGTTTGCACGTCCGTCGGCATGAATAATGTTGTGCTGATGTGTTCTATCTAACATGACGTTCGATTTCGTACAAGACGCGTTGATGTTCAGTTGATGTGTCTGAGCAGGCCACCGTTCATCCATCTACAGTCGAACTCTCTAAATTATGCAGAATCAGCGTCGTTGTTGGTGATCACGTGACGCATGCTTTCCGTGCAGAAATTGTTGTGGGGAGTTTGGTTTTACAGACAGCAAGCATATGCATGCACGTGACCACCAACCAACCAATCAGCTGATTCCCTATAATTTAGAGTTCGACCATATGCCCACATTGACGGCTGCTTATACTGTACTTTCAAGCGGACGATAGTCACATTTGCACTTGATCCTTTGCATTTAACTTTGAAAATCTTCTAGACCCCGCAGAGTGGTACACCGCATTCGAAGGCGCCACCGCATGCCACCGTACACCAACGGCGCACCCGGACGCGGCGTCTCAGCGCGGACATGTGAAAATGAATATTGTAAAATCTGCCCACTGAAACATGTCAGATGTTGTTGTGTCAAATATTGGAGCCAACACGATTTCGTGCTGCATTTGCGACTGTAGCGTGCTTTTTGTCGACATGCGCATGTCGCGCTGTAATTGGCTGAGTCTGATCTATTTATTGTTCTTTTCCTTGATAGATTTTTATTGTGTGCAACTTTTGTGATTTGATGATCTTTCTGTATCATTTGTAGATAGATAATTGATTTATCCTAGAGCTGGTACTGAACTTCAAGTGTGAAGACATTCAACTCGGTTGCAACACACTTCACAAACAGCTTGTGCTTGTGTCGTCGTGTGTGACTGAGACTGTGCAACATTACTGTGTCATAATAATCGTTTGAAAGATCTTCAGACTTGGCATTTTATAATTTGAAATTGACAGATTGACAAATTGAAATTGATATTGGCATTTTCAAGTACACCGTTTAGCCCGAGTTAGTTTTTCATAAATCAGTCCGTTCGTTTGGTGGCCATAAAAATTGTAAAATCGTGTCGTGATTTCCACAAACGCGTGGCGGGTTGCAGTGTTTGAAACGAAGCAGGAAACGTTGAGGTTTAGTTTAGCTCATACATGTACTTTGGAAAAACCAAAAAAACCAGTATTCATCTCAAAAATTCAGTTGTTAAATTCAGTCCTTAGTTCTGTGTATCGTTGTTTGCATTTCCATGTCCGCCACTTTTTTTGTTTACTTACTTGTATCACAAGTTAAATTATGTTGCTATTTGTTTTAGTCCAAAGTACACTGCTGTAGATGGAAGTAGCGTGGTGCGTAATTGTTATTTATTCATTTATTTCATTGATGTTTTAATCCATTGTTTTCTTGTCCCACATGTATGTAGCTGGATTGTCGTTGAAAAATATAAAAATTAAGCTTGTTCATGTGCTGTCGGAAGCCTTGCTGCTAATGCATCGGGTCTCGACACAATCTTCGAATTTTGTTACAGTGTCCGTAACCGTCAGGATAGAGTTTTATTGAAAAAAGATTGCTCTTGAAATTTCTTTCTGTGTTTGCGCATCTGCGTCTAAATCTGCATCCATTGTTTTCGCGTGGATTAGCTGATATTGGCGTCATGAAATGAATAAAGCCATGAATGAAGCGATTAGTTGTGTGCGAAAACAACAACAAAAAAACTCGAAACACTATTCCAAAACGAGTGGCAACACTTTTTTTCAACACAAATGTCAAACAAATCAAATCTTCAGAGCAAGCTTGTTGATTACATGGGTATTGTATCTGCTCACGTTGACGCTGTTCAAATGCCACCAAAAAGCCATTCCAGTGCGTGTGTAGATGTAAATTACGAGAACTGCACGAAAAAGTGTGCTCTCCGCTTGTCAAATCGACTGTGAAAAAAAAACCTCCGACGAAGCCACCCGGTATTCCGATATCCGAGCGATCTATCGATAGAATTCTGTCAACGATGCGCCTTCTAGTAAAACTGTCCTTTCAGACGCGCACATGAAACGTTCGAATGAAGTCAGGCGAACGCGCGACAATGTGCTCAAACTCGGCAAACGAGATCGAGCCGTCGCCGTCGAGGTCGGATTCTTCCAGTAGCTGAAAGTTTCGCGAGAGACACGACGGAGTGCTTTTGGACAAGACATAGTTTTTAAGAGTGACTGAAACTATGGTTTGAGCGTCATGATTCCCTTGTTTGCTCAATGTTACCAGTTATTTATGATCTTTTCGTGTAAAGGAGGCTGAGCAATGTTGAGTGATCGTATAGAAAAGCCACACAGATGAAGAAAGAAAAACTGGAACGCGCCGTTTGCTCGTGTACCGTTCATATTCCGAATTATTATTTACTGACCCTGTCAATGATGAACTGCACCTCCTCGTCAGTGAGCTCGTCTCGCGTAAGGCAATGGATCGTTTCCTTTAGGTCCGTTTTCCCGAGTTCATCGTCTCGATCGTTGTCTGAAGGATTCAAAAACGATCTCATCAACACTACCTTGGCATAAAAAACAACGTTTTGTTGTCTTTTCACTCACCATACACTCGAAAGGCATATTTCAACTTCAGCTCCAATGGCGCCATCTCACTTAGCGCCGAGAACATGTCCAGGAAGTCGTCGAACGTCAGGTTACCGTAACCGTCTTCGGAGAAAACCTCACACAAGCGACGACGGAACGGATTTTCCTGGACGTTTTTAACACTTTACACTGGCAAAAGTTGCGATTTTGCGTTTCGTGTGTCTGGAATTAACGTTTCTGGAAGTTGTTTTTCAGCGAATGCATGCAAAATGCTAGATTTCCGCTCGTTTTTTACAACTTTTCCATGTAAGTCGAATTTGAAATGCAACTTTTGAGGTAGTTGCTTTTAATTTGTAGCAAAATCCCCTTTTCACGTCCGTCTGTGGTTGTTTCTTGCAACAGTTGCCTTTTCTAACGGTTTTGTTTGCAGAAGTCGCAAAAAATGAGCGAAAATCTAACAGTCGTTTGCATGCGTTCGCTGGAAAACAAATCCTCTCTTCTAGGCAAGCGTTTTGGAACTTTGTATGGCGTGGTGCTGCACCACGGAATGTACCAACCCTGAGTTCCGGCATGCGTTCAATCTCCTCATAAGTGAGCGTCACAATTGCCGTCCGATTGCCGTACATTGTCGCCGGCACTTTCGCCGGATTCAGGCCGTGAAATCGCCGGTATAACCGGAGAATGTCCTGCCGGTTGAAGAACGTACAGTCTTGATAGTCGTCGAGTTGTTGTTCGGTGAATGGAGGCCTCTTTTGCCACCACGCGGTCAGACCAAAGTAGGCCAACGCGGAGCCCATGCAGGTGCGCAGCCAACTCTACGAAGTGAAATGGATAAGCTTGGTTGTTGTGAAGATTCTTGTTTCAGTGATTTGTTAAATTTTTGCGTAAGGGAGCTACTGGCCAAACGAGAATCAGGTCAGGCAAATCACGGTAATATGATGTAACACCACAATTTTGGATCTATTAAAATTATATGGACGCAAGTCGGTGATTGCACCATCTTGTTGTTGTACTTCTTGATTGTTTCCCAGGATGATTACTTCTCTCTCTGTTACAATCAGCTAGCTACATATGGCCGGTTGTTTGGAACAACAAAAACAAAAACTCACGCACACTTTTCTGCGCGAGGCAACGACAAAAATATGTTTCAAAAAAATCTGGAACCTTTCCTGCTCGATAAATCATATTTCTTGTTGTTTGTTTTTTGTCAGCCATCAGCGCAGTTCAGCGTAAAATAAAAAACAGTTAAACAAACGGCAGAGATTTCTCTATTTTTTCAGCGTTATTCGCGACCACAATGGAAGCAGACTGACTGACTGGTCAGCCAATCTGCAGGCCATTAAACATTTGTTATAAAGCAAACCAGCCTGTAATCTCCACATGGAACTCAACAGACACCGCAAACAGACGTGCATGCTCTGGTCGTAAGTGGAATTGACGCTTGAATTATCGAAATTATTGCCGCCAGTCGCTTGTTTTGAAGCACTCGGTTGTGGCGCCTTTGAATTTGTTTGACAATGAGCGTTTGAGACGCTCTCAGATTTGTTGCTTCTGGTCATCCTTATCTCTTGTTGACAACACTATTATCTAATCGATTAAATCATTCAACTTTTCTTTCTGAAGTGCGTTGTGATCAAAAGATTGTGCGCAACAAAGCACCAAAAAGAGCTATAGACACTTTTAAACACTTCAAACCGAGTTTTGTTTCGAAGCACTGACAGCGCACAATTTATGTGTCCGCTCCGAAGCCAAAAAGAGCGAAAGCCGTTGCTGTTATGCATACCTGCCCAGTCTGTGTTCGTTATATGTGGCCTTGCTTCCAAATATGTGACCGTTTTGACGGAACAACAACCCAGAACAGCCCGAAAATCGACAGCTACAAGTAAGTGTAAGCTTGCGTGTCAGAGAAGTCTCTGGGTGCTCTGGCGAATGGACGTCCTGGAAAACGTTGCTGTTATGCTGTGGTAAGAGTTGCCACAAAGTTTTAGAATAGTTTTTGAAAACCGATATTTATTGCAAACTTCCAACCTTGCACACGTTTCAGTGTCTTACCAGTTTCACAATTTCTGACCGCCTTCTAGGTAATCAGTTTCTTTGGCAAGCCGATTGTATCATGATCGTATTCGTGGATTTCTTCTTCCGAATTATCATAAACCTTCACAACTCATATATCTAGGAGTTGTGTTTCTTAAGAATGTCAGACTTTTCCCAATCGTGTGTGCAAGGGACAAAGAATGAACAGATTAGCACAAGAACCATAATGGATATCAAAAACGCGTCAAATTTGACACATAGTTCATTACTTGGGTTTCTAAACGTGTATTTTTTTCTTTCATTCAAATTTCGCGCGCTCCTTGCACCCTGACAAAAGCTGCCACGTTTAATCGGCCATACCGTACTACTTCGATTTTGGCAACACTGGAAACATTGTTGCTTCTACGTCCGCCAACAACCGGGTAATACATGTTTTCTTGTTTCACAGCAAAATGTCATTCGAACTTGATGTAAAATGACATCTTGTAATGCGGGTGCGTTGCCACAAGATCTGAAAGAAATTGTCGGATTGTTTGAAACTTCTCTAGCTGATGTTTTTCGTGTATTTTTCTTTTCTTTTATAGTAAAAACAAAAAATTCCGCAATATCTGAATGTATGCTACCACGCAGCTGCACTATACTGCACTTACGCAAGCAATGAAACGAGTAAAAACCTTTTCAACAGAACATAAAGCACAAAATAAAACTCAATAATCCGAAGATGGAAAATGCCGCAATCGTTTTCCCGAAGATGGAAAATGCATTGCGAAAACTTAAAAGAAGCATTCCATGTCCGTGATAATGCAGTGTTGTGTGTTGTCAAAATGATTGCATTTGTAAATCACCAGAGCTTTTCAAAACTTTTGTTTGCATATTTTTCACTTTACACACATGTTTTTATACTCGTGTTGATGTAAAAACTTTAATTCTTATAAAACACCATTTCTTTATTCGAATTGGAAAGTTTCGACGTTGAGTTGGATTTGGGATTGTTCTGCACGACATTGTCAATTTCAACGAAAAAGCGCACCAGCCCCAATTTTGGTTGCTCTTTAACGCAATCGCAGTGCCCCACAAACATTTTTGTCGAGGCCCCCACCGCACATTACGCACTGATTGTCTTGAATGTGTGTGTGGCGTGCTTTGTTCAAGCGCACAAAGAGCACGAGTTACATACAATACACGCGGTGTTTGCATCTCGGTCGAAATAAAAAAAATTTATAGAAAAATTTGCGATTTTTGAACAAAAATTGTGATTTTTAAAACTAATTTTGTAATTGTGGGAACAACTTGGCAGCGAATACCCACGGGGGGGGGGCGGCAGAATCGTGAAGGGGATGGGGTTCCCGGGATTTGGAGGGTGGGTTTCACGGGACCCCACCCCACCACCCACCACCCACGAGGGCAACTAACGCAGGGACCAATTTGGCGTCCTTTTGGGGGGGGGGGCGATTCTGGCCGGGACGTTGTGTCCGGGACGATTCCTGTGAGGACGATCTGACCGGTTTTTGTGAGATTGCAGCTAAATGTGTGCAAGTTGCATTTTATTCTGACAAACAAAAAAAATTTTTCACAACAATGTTGACATTGACATTGCGCGAGTATTTTGAACTTTTTTATCCTTGTGGGGCACACTTGAAATTTCTGTTTTTTGGACCTCACACACAATATCGATGATCGCACGGAATAATTTTGTGACTTTTGTGCTGTTTTTACACGACTGTGTTTTGTTTTAAACGTCATGACGGAGTTCTTTTACTGACTTTGATGGTCGAAATAAGCACATTTTAATCAGCGGTTTGAAAAAACCGCTTACACGACTCAATCACATTTTCAGCAACAAGCGAAACATAACATCCAGCAAAAAACCATTGTGCACAAAATAACAAAATTCCGAACTCAACAAGCCCACTCTTGTATCATTTATCACCTGGTTCAATAGATTGATTTGACTCGTTTTCAGTTTCCGGCATCGGAAAAGCGCTCGGGACGTTAGCTTCGGGATGCGACGACAACTTCTTGTACACGGTCATTGCCTGAAAACGGGAAATCATTTTGAATGTACCCGTGCTTTCGTGCACCTCTGCACGTGTTTTCCAGTCCGCCGTTGCGTGGTCACGAGCGAAAACAAACACACAGGCACAGAAGCGCACAGGTGCCAGTGCGTCTGCTGGGCACTGCGCGCAACGCATTGCACAGTGTGGCTGGTCTCGCCTGTCCGAACCAGAGCACGGGACAGTGCTCTACATTCCGTGAGAGAGCAGTGAGTGTGCTACAACCTGTGCAACGAATGCAGCCGCGTCCGCAGCGTTCGACGGCACGATCAGTGTGTTTGACTTGGATGCGAGCTGCCCGAACGCGTGCACGTATTGCT
Source organism: Theristus sp. LFF4_11 (assembly GCA_030248135.1). NCBI lineage: Eukaryota > Metazoa > Nematoda > Chromadorea > Monhysterida > Xyalidae > Theristus > Theristus sp. LFF4_11. The sequence goes on along the minus strand of JASANC010000905.1, from coordinate 10,530 downwards.
CGGCGATCGACAGCGATGCAGCATTGTGGCCGTTCTGCAAATCGATTGAACGACGTCTTCGTTTTTCTGAAGTTAGTCAACCCCTTGACATTCGAGTCTCTGTTTGTGCTTCACAAAGCTTAGTAGTTCAATAGTGCTATGTCACTGAACCTCTGAATGAAATCCATAAAACATCACGGTTCCATTTTCCATGCAAACTGATTCACCAAAGTCTGCTTTTCAGCGCGGTATGAGGAAACTGAAATTCATTTGTTCAGTGGTGTAGCACTATTTGCCTGCTAAGTTTTATAAAACTGACCCCTGGACAACGCACGGTTTGTTTAGTTTGTTTGCCCGCATGGGTTGTTTAGTTGGCTCTCCCGAGTCCCGAACACAACTATCTTGCAGGTGCACATCGTCTCTGATACTGACCAACCTCAGCGATCAACGTCCCGTGTTCATGCAAGTGTATTCGGTTTGTCAGAGCTGCGTTCAGGGATTGTTCAGCTGATTGTGTTGTAAGGGATTCTCTGTATCTACAACATACTTACTCAAAAAAAACTCTCGCGCACTCGCAATCTCTGCCCGTGACTCCTAAAAAAACGCCGTTACACTGACATTTCTGGCCAACTGCTCGGAGACCAATCGAATGGCCTGCGCGCGCGCGTTCGCCTTCACGATCACGGCCTCGGCGTCGCCCTGCGCCTGGTTGATCTTCTGCGTTTTTTCGGCCTCCGACGCCAACACGGTCGCCCGTTTCGCGCCCTCCGCTTTGTTGATCGCAGCCTCGCGTGAACCTGCCAGATTAGTGACAGCGTCTTCCAGCCATCCATTTTATTTCACGAAAAAGCAGGAAACTCCGATAATGAACGTCTTGTAAAGATAAAAAAGCGTCTTGAAACGTGCTCCAGGACACACGCTGTGATTTTCCGGCTGATTACGGTGGAAAACGTTCCGTTCGTGAATGTGTGTGCCTGAGTTTTGACTTTCGAAATGTTTGCAAACCAAATGGAACGGTTCTCGTCTGAATATCGCACACGGTCATCGTTCGATGCGATTTCAGTACGTTACATACAGTACAGTACAAGGACGGGTCGAAATCGAAAACACGTGTAAACAGTAATGCATGATGTTCAGACAAGAACTTTTATGAAAAACAAACTCCACCCTCGGATTCGAGAATGGCCGCCCGCTTGCGTCGCTCCGCCTCGACTTGCATCTGCATCGCTTCAGCCACTTTCGGCGGCATTTTCATGTCACCTGAACAAGCACACACGCAGCCGTTGCTTGAGAATTGTTTTGGTGCACTGGAGTTCGCTTTTCGTCTGACCTTCCTATCACTGAACAATTATTTAGCGACGTTGTTCTGCACAGTCACATTTACAGTGGAACTCTAAATTGTAGGGAATCGTCGTCGTTGGTGATCACGTGCAGAAATTGCGGTGGGGGCGGAGTTTTTGTTTTGCACAGAAAGCACCAACCAATCAGCGGATTCTCTATAATTTAGTTTGACTGTACATGCAAACACGTCATGTAGCGGACGCTGTGCAGCGCCACAAGAACAAGCTGCCTCAATGCCTCAACATTCTACACTGGATCATTCTTTGTGACACTCACGAATTTCGTATCGCATGCACGCGATGCCCCACGGTGAGGCCGCCCGATTCAGTGCTTCTGGAACGAAACAGAACATCAAAAATAGAAATCACAGTCACTCAAACACGCAAAAATATTCAGCACTTTATATTCACACACGAAAACTCTTGACTTCAATTGAAACACCTAATCTACATGCGCAGTGGCGGCACAGACAATCGTTTTGTTATTCACACAGTATTGTGTATGCAACAAATTTTGCAAAATGTTCGACAGCGAAACGTTACCCTTCAAAAGTCACTATAGCAGACGGTAAACAACAAGCTGACCAACCGACAATACTGTCGTTCAAGCGTTCTCGCTCGCGAAACGTCGTGTCCAGGTTGATTTTGCCCACCTCGGAGCGCATCGTCGTCTGCGCCAGTTGCGTAATCGCAAACTCCGGATCCTCGACGCCGTAGGAGGCCTGGAAAAAGGTGGACATGGGCAGATTCCTGCGAGTACTCGAGCCGGTCGGTCCGGTGTCGTCGCGCATTCGACCCCCCCCCCAAAAAAAACGAGACTTCAATGTGACCTTGTGCGGATCGACGACCCTCAAATAGAGGACGCCGTCCATGGCCAGCTGCACGTTGTCGGCCGTGATGGCGCTCTGCGTCGGAATGTCGATGGCGACCTCCTTTAGACTTTGAACGTAACGAATGCGGTCGAGTATCGGAATCAACAGTTGAAGACCCTGAACGTGAAAGGCAGCCAGTGTCGACTGACACACCGGAACTTCCGGTTTGAAGAATATCGTTCAGTCCCTCCTCCCTCGCTCCAGAAAACTGCATATCATTGGGCATGTCTGAACACTATTGGACTTGCGTGACGTATGGCTTGGAGTTTTGGATATTTCAATCAGGACACACACAATTAGTGCGAGGTGCAATTCCGTAAAGTCCGTGCGTTTAAGCACCGGCGCACTGTTTCAACGTGTTTTTTTCTTTGCGATCTGCACCGTGACTAACACAGAGGGTAGCGAGGCACATTATACACGCGATGATCACACAATACGCCGTGTTTGCAGCAGGGTGCACTGTACACACACACACGTCGGCCATAGGAAACGACACACAACCGAAAAAAAGCCGGGTGCAACGTGCGCGCCGTGTTCATACGAGCACACTGCGAATGCGCGACGACACCGGACCGACCGGCTCGAGTACTCGCAGGAATCTGCCCATCCGCTCGACCACCCACGCCTGTTGCTGCGGCACGAACACGACGCCCGTGTTCCATGGTTGGCCGGTCAGCGCGCGCACCGGCGTGTAGCGCACGGCTGCTGTGGCGGCACTCAGTGGAGGCGAAATGGGCGCTGCGATCAGTGGACGAGCGCAGAGGCAACCGCTGAAAACCGGCCAATCGCTTGCGCTCACAGACAGCCAAAAACTTGGCATATACAGTGGCGGCCAAAAGTGTTGGAACGCTGCGCGCGTGTTGCATCAGCCGTACAAACGCTATTATAATAATTTAAGGGAACGTTGGGTCGAAAGTTCCCGTGAACCCAGCGTTGCCCATAAATTCTTATAACAGCGTTTGTACGGCCGATGCAACACGCGCGCAGCGTTCCAACACTTTTGGCCGCCATTGTAGAGCCTCACAGAGCAGTGCTAATTTCACTCCAGATGGTGTGACATCAGTATCAGTCTCCTCTGACGAAACGGTTGTGTATGAAAGTGGCACGATTTGCCTTTTCTATTTTGGAAAGAATGATGCGGATTTTGTCGGAATGCTTTCCAACGGTTCAAATTCCGCCGATAACTGTCGTGTCTCGTATTTGTCTTTGCTAAGAAATGATGAAAGTTCAAAAACACTCACGCTCGACGTAACGGCCCGGACAGCGACATTTTTTGAGCGTTTGTCGAAACCAGCTTTGTGACGTTGCGTTATCAGTCTTAACAATTAAAAAAAATAATTCTCGTGAATTTTTTTCGAACTAAAAACATAGATTTCGATTGAAATATTGGCCGTTGGACAAAGAGAACGGCAGTTAACACAAAACAAGAATCAAACCATTTTTCAAGCTTCGAATTTTATTCTCCTTTCATTTTCTTCAACACAAACAAACGGAAACAGTCCACTCCACACTTCTTATTCGAGGAAAATAAATAAATGAAACGGTTCAACTTAATATGTCAAATGGTTTTATTGCTGCAGTCGAACTGGTAAAAAATAAAAAAAAACGCAAGCAGCCAGGTGATCAAAAACAAAGACTGGAAATTCATTTGGCAGTACTCCAGAAACTCGGGCAATCAGCGACAAAAAAGAGAATAAAACAGTTTCACACAATTTAAGGCAAAATCTGCCTTTTTGAACAGACTTACATAAAGAAACGCTTATTTGTTTATTTCACTCGTCACAACAATATCGAAAAACCTCTCAAAAGCAGATCAACAGTAAACAACCAATCAAAAAACCAGTGAAAAACGGAAACACATTTCCAAGTATCCCACGACAGACATTCAAGATACGCAAAATGTCACATCGAGAAGAAACAAAAACAAAAACACTTGCGAAACAGTGTTTCTGGACGTAACGCATCCAAAAAACACGCCGCTCTTAAATCGAGCTCGTTGTCGTTGCAGTTCAACTTGGCGGCATAGTCGATGCAAGCGCAGCAGACGCACCATGGCCAGCAGCAGGTGCATAGGGAGGCTCCTCCTCCTGCGTGACGTCGAGGAACTCGCGCAGCACGTCCATGTCGATGTTGTCGTCGTCAGCGTTCGCCACGCCCATCGCCGCGTGTAGACGGGCGGCGCTCACGAGCTGCTCGGGACGCGTCTAAAACGGGGCGCATTCATGAAGCAGCATGTAGTGACTGCGTAGCTATTATGGTTTTAACACAGCTACGCGTCACTGAATACTGCTTCATGAATGCCGCTTAACACAAAACAGAGCAACTGACTACAGTCGAACTCTGTGACATATCCAACTGGCGGATTGGCTGATACATGGATTATGCGCATGGATTGCTGAGGAGGCGGAGTTTTTGTCTGCATAGAATCCATGCATCACGTGACCACCAACCAATCAGCAAAGAGTTAGACTGTAAGAACTGTTGCTGAATTACTGAATTGAACCACTGCGATGTTGTCCAAAGCAAGAAAGTAACTGAACATGCACCACCGACCTTCGGAATGATCTGTTTAAAGTTGTCCAACACGGAAGCGGCTGAAATGGTCGTTAATATTTCTGTTAGCAACGGTTCATTTCAAGATCCGGTCAGACTTCATTCGCCACACACCACCGAAGTTTCTCGAACTCGCCGAATTCGAATACATTCAATCCGTAAAATGTTGCATTCGTTTCATAAAAAAAAACAGTCCGTTTCAATCCACAAGCAGATGAATGATAAAGACGTTCAATCGCGTCAAAACCCACAAAAAAACCAAAACCGCTCACCCAAGTTCGTCTCGGCAACCGCGATCGGCTCCACCTGTGTGACTGTGAGCGCGGGCGGTTGGCTGAGTCGTTCGTACTGCGTCTGTTGCAGATGCGACAGCAAGTCGGCGTTTTGCAGGAGTGACCTTTGCAGTGGACTCGTTTCGCTGGTGGTGGAGCGTGGCGCTGCATTCGCAGTGTTCGTAGCAGACAGTTCATGTTCTGTGAGAGGAAAAACACAACGGAAGACGTCATAACGTGAAGAAGACGAATTACCGAAGTGGCGAAAGTGACAACGAACAACAACCAGACCAGCACGGTAATATGACAACCATTCCAATTGAACAAACGCAACCCCGGAACGAAGCAAACGAACTTGCGCTCGACATTACTGCGTTATGTTCAGACTGGAAAACTAAAGGAGCGTTGTGAATGCTTTCCAACACACCGCACCAACCAAGTGCGTCCAGATACGAGACGTCGATTCCGAGCTCAGCCAGCGACCGCAGCGACTGCCAGTCCACGTTGTCCACTTCAGCTGGCTCCGCCTCCGAAATGTCCCGTTCCACTTGTGCGCGTTCGCGTGACGTTGTGCCTGAAGATACGAGAAGTTTCGTGGGCATCTTGCCATGAAAATTAGTGAATAGTGCTTTTCCAACAAAAACAAGTTTGAGCCTTATATATGCGTGAGTCATTGGAAAACAGAAGGCTCGACTGTGTTCACTGTCCATCTAAAAACTGATCTAAATCAGCATGTGAAATTCAAAAACACCGCTGCTTGCATGTAAAAACTTGACTCTCTCTCTCACCAAATAATTGTCGCATCGTCTCAGAGTGTTTGCCGGCAGTGAGAGAGTCCAGTAAGCCGTCAACCATGTTTACCAGCACGTCGCCAGAGTTTTCGACGAACGATTTCAGGCTGAATGATTGGATTTGGTAAAGCAAAAAAATACGGAGAAAGTTGAAGTAAACGAAATGTTTTCCCCAAAGATTTATCAACAGCTAGTGGGTCTCATCAACTGCAGCTTGACTGCGGAGTATTTTGATGCACCACAAGTTGCATGTTCAAAATTGCAAAAGTGTAAACGCATCTCTGCACCAAAAAAATCAAACCAAATCAACAGCGAACAGGTTCGACCCAATTAGTGCGTCCAATTCCAATGCAGCCAATCATCAAATTCCCCACAAATGTCCGTGCTGTACTGTACACCATCGTCACACCTGTAAGCATAGGCAGCAGCGGACTGATCACCATAAGTGGACAGCAGTAGATCGGAGTCACGTTTGCTTAACGTCGCCCAGGTTGAGTCGTAGTGCGGCGCAAACGACGCGTACGGGCCGTAGTCGAGGTAGCTCACTGCAAGAATGTCACAGTGAAAATTTTCAGAACAAATCTAGACAAACGCTGATTGGCCGGCAGCTGGATCGTAATAATGCGACCGCTGAATGTTGCGAGAAGCAAGTTGGAGAATGTTGGCAGACGTTTTGTTTGCTTCACTGTACAAGGTGACGTCATTACTTGTTGGTTGTTGTTATTCTTTTCAACAAGCTAACAAACACACTGGATCTGTCTGACAACAGGCAACTCATTCTCACGCCAGTGTGTTTGTGTGCGTTTGTGTGATTGTGGCTTTGTGTAGTCACCACCTTTGTTTCAGGTCTCAGCTGTTCATACAGGTTTACCGGGTGGTTGGTTCCATGGTATCGCGAAATAAAATTAACTGAAAGCGTAAAAGAACCCAACGTTACAAAAAGGCACCAGTACAAACACGCGAGCTGCCTGGCGAATTTCGTGAAAAATTTCCGGAAATTTTTCTGATAAAGAATTTCCGTAAAGTTTCCGGAAATTTTCCACGTGCCTGCCAGTTGACGCCAGCGAAAGGTCTCACCCGGCACAGCCATCTTCGCCTTCGTCTCCTTGAACGGCGCCAGCCCCGGGTTGCCCTGTTGCAGTCTGCCGATCAAGTCGCCGAGTCTGGCCAGCTTCTGTGCGGCGGCGTCGTCTGCGCCCGCCGCCACGTGCTCCGGCGTCAGCAGGTTCAGCGTGCTGCAGCCGTGCTCGTTCATTCGCGGAAAGATCAGCTGCCATTAATTTGGAATGGTTTGTGATTTGAAATGCGCCATTTTTGGAACGATGACATTATGGTGAAAAAAAACTATGAAAAAACACTCAACGTAATCAGCATCACTAATATCCCTGTACTTTTCAGTGAGCGGTCGAATCACCGACAAATAGAATTGGGTTGCTAAAATAAAATGAATAGCCGGCTGAAAGCAAGTCTACCATACTGGCCGTCATTTTCATCTTAGAAATGCCGATAAAGACCTATTAATAGTAAATAGTGTCACTCTGCACATGCTCAATGTAGCACACAAACATCCTTCACAGTCCACACCCGAAGTAGGGCAGCGCACGCGTCTACTGGTGTGTTTGTTTTCTGTGTGAAACGGCAGTGCTGCCAGGGAAGTGCACAGTGTTCCAGCGTGCAACGCTATTCAGCATGAAACCGGTATTTAGCGACGCGTAGCTCTGCGTTAAAACATCGCTACGGACCACGGGGCTCACTAAATACTGCTTCATGAATGTCGCTTCACTTCCGTCCACTCACATGCGCGCCGGCCGGTCTGCGCGCGGCCAGTTTCTGCGCGGCCGCCTTCGACGCGCTCGTCGCTTGCTTTCGTATTTCCTCCGGCGTCAAATCGTCGGCAACGCACGCGAGGAATCTGCGCAAGATTGCTGGCACTGTCGCATGATTATTTACACCGACCCACAAATCTGATGCCCTGGTTCGCAGAGGGGTGTTCAGATTAGGACTGGCTGGCACCGCAAATAGGACCACCAGTTTTGATTCAGTTGTTGCAACAACAAAAACCGATCTTTTCCTTTGAAACTTTCAGAAAGTTTGTTGGCTGAAAACTATTGGACGATGTTATCGCAACTATATATGAAAAATTTTGCAAAACCGAGTTCTGTAAACTGGGCGCTGATAAAAAAATAGTGAAAAAACATTTTTAAAGCGTAAGTAAAAACTGTTTTTTTCTCAATCGCAAAAAAATGAAAAACGCAAAAAAACTACATTCAATGCTCAAGCTAACTGTGATTGATCAATGTAAAAAACTCTTTTCAGCCACACTTTTTCGAGTCCGCTTGTTTGTTGTCGTCGTCGTCGTTTGTTTTGTCGCTCGTTGACTGTTTTGACAAAATCGGGTCGAGTTGATAATTTTCGCCCAGTGTTTCTTGCGGAATGTGCTTCACAAACGGCAGTCGTTTGTACAAAACGCGTAGATTCGGCTGAAAATGTTGGTCCAAAATTACCGGCGTAACTTTTTCTGGGACTAACTGAGAATTTCATGTTTCTTGGAGACACACGGCACGGCGTAAACAATGCTTGGGGTCAGCGATATTTCTTCCAAGTTCACATTATCCATTATTCTTCAAACTATAAAATCAAGCAAGATCTAGCTAAAAAATTCGTTTTCGTAAAAAGATGTTTTTGCACAAAAAGCAGATTCGAAAAACCACGTTCGCGCAATGTGCACCATACCAGAATAAACGCACCAAACCAAATTCATACTCGGCGACAAGTTTCAGTTTCTGCGCAGCAACGTAGAACACGGTGTTACGCTCGTTGTACTTCATGGCGTTTTCATAGATCTGCATGACGTCCGACTGAAAAACGAAAATTTTGAAAAGTTCCGGTCATGAAAAACACAACAAGAAAGCAACCACACCATATATGGTCACCTTGAATTCCTCCAAGCACCGGTACCCGTTTCGATCCATTTTCATTCGCATCGAATAAAAATCCATCGGGCTGGACACGGTCTTTGAGTAGTCGGGCGCTTGTTCTTCGGTGACTGGATATGTGAAAAATTCATCCGGGTCCTTTCTGAAAAAAATAATGAAAAAAATCTGTTTTTCTATTTGAGCACTGATGCAAACGTGGAAAAAAGCCAGTTGAATCAATCACACGATCAGGCCGTACCAACGCAGCTCCATGTATGATGGAATGGAACAAAAATCAGTGTGGCCAATTTGAATGCCATCGAATGCGCTGGCTTGCACAGCCAAGAAAAAACAGCGCACGACAAAAACTAACCGCTGAAACGTGCGCAACAAATGATCGCACAACAATTGGAACGCCGTGTACTGCTGCAGTCGTGCGCGCGTGGGCATCGGCAGCTTCAGTTTCTCTGGCTCCGGCGTCGGCTCCTTCGCTGGCGGCTCCGGCGACTCGCGCGGCGTCTCTTCCTGTTCCTCCTTTGCCTGGTTTTACGAATGTCGAAAAGTTCAGTCATTTTTGTTACACCGAGACTGAAGGACCGTTTCTTTTCGTGCCTAGAAATTTGTTTGTATTCTAAAAAAAACTTACTTTCGGTTTTCGGCCGCGCTGCTGCTGACGAGGCGTCGAGAAGCGCAGTTTTCGTTTTCGTCGTTTCTTCGGCTTTTGTTTTCCGTCCTTTTCGCCGTCTTCATCGTTGTCGTTCTCTTCATTGACGTCTTGTTGCTGTTGTTGCTGCAATTTTTGCATCAATTTCGAACAAATTGTTGGTGACAAGTTTGACAATTTTTGTTTTTTTAACAGCCCTACTGCCATAGTTGTTCCAGAGCCGAGGGGTTGGGGGGGCATAGTTGTTCTAGGGGGGGGGGGCCTGGGGGGGCCGGCCCCCCCCCCCCCCAAAAATTTTTCGAATCTATCTCTATCAAACAGGTTTTTTCGGCTCAGCTATTATCTATCTAAAAAAATTTCTCAGCCAGCTATCTATCTGAAAATTTTTGTCTTCGAAGACATAAAACGAGTCAATTTTTGACCAAAATTGACCATTTTTGCTCGTAATTCTTGAAAATTTTGCTAATTTTAGGTAAAATACGCTTTATACTTGATTTTTAGTGTATTTTTAGCATTATTTTGCTGTTTTTATAGCTTTTTAGCGTTTTAGCTATCTATCTATCAAATTTCAAAATTTTGACGGGCCCCCCCCCCCAACGTCACATGGCCCCCCCGCGGCCCCCCCCCCCCCCCAAAATTTTCCAGCTATCTATCTAACTAGAAAATTTGCTCCAGCTATCTATATCGGCCCCCCCCCCCCAACCCCTCGGCTCTGGAACAACTATGGGGGGGGCGGGGGGCCGATATAGATAGCTGGAGCAAATTTTCCAGATAGATAGATAGCTGGAAAATTTTGGGGGGGGCCGCGGGGGGGGCCATGTGACTTTGGGGGGGGGCCGGTCAAAATTTTGAAATTTGATAGATAGATAGCTAAAACGCTAAAAAGCTATAAAAACAGCAAAATAGTGCTAAAAATACGCTGAAAACCAGTATAAACGCGTATTATACTTCAAATTAGCTAAATTTTCAAGAATTACGAGCAAAAATAGTCAATTTTGGTCAAAAATTGACTCATTTTATGTTTTCGAAGACAAAAATTTTCAGATAGATAGCTGGCTGAAAATTTTTTTTGGATAGATAATAGCTGAGCCGAAAAAACCTGTCTGATAGAGATAGATTCGAAAATTTTTTGGGAGGGGGCCGG
>JASANC010000904.1:0-33964 GCA_030248135.1 Theristus sp. LFF4_11 | reverse complement strand
GAGCAGGTGTTTCCAACTTTGCAGAATTTCGACTCGGCACTGCGAATGTTGCACAATTCCGACGCACTCGAGTGCCGCGCGCTCGCCGTTCAGTGTCTGCTAAAGATGAACCGTGCCGATCTCGCGCTGTTTGTGTTGCAGAGTTTTCACTGATTTTGTAGAGCTTTTGCAAAACTTGAACGCTGTTTTTTATGTTGCACAGGAAACACGAACACACGTGCGTTGTTGCAACATTGCTGCAACTGACAATACAAGATAGCGAAAAACAAGTCTTCAACCTGTGTGCAAACTAGAGCTTTAAGGGGCATTCAAGAAGCACTATTTAGTGACGCGTAGCTAAATACTCCTTAATGACCCCCCTATTAGTTTTGTTTTCAGAGTTTGACCGACATGTAATTCAATTCGGCAATGCCCGTAAATTTCAGCAAAGAACTGAAGAAACTGCAAGAACAGGACGAGGATGCGACCGTGACGCAGATGGCACAGGCTTGGACGAACATTTACTTGGTTGGTCGAAAAGTTTTATGGCTACCGCTAATTTGGCGTTCGATATGGCTTATGACACGCTTTCATACAGTAATAAAGTATCTGTTTCTTTTGTGTGTTCTGTGTGCCTATACCAGACTTGATATACAATACATACACATTCCAGCAAACTGTTTTGAACATAAAAAAGTTTTGTATTTTCTTTGATGTGGTGACGATTCTGAGAGTGAACTTCAGTGAGAGAAAAATGTCGACGTGGTTGTTGTTATTATTGTTGTTGTTGTTATTATTGTTGTTGTTGTTATTATTGTTGTTGTTGTTATTATTGTTGTTGTTGTTATTATTGTTGTTGTTGTTTCGCGGCTGCTGGGTAGTATTGTAGCTCATCGTCAGCTCGGCGTTGCGCCGAGAGCTGCATAGCAGCCATATATTTCCCCTGCGAGCTCCCGAAAATAGTACGCTTTTAGCACCGCTGTGAGACGGATGCCAGGGACGCAGCACCTACCGAAGTTAGAGAACACCCATAACCTCAGCTTCAGACGAAGGCACGCACCATAACATCACCCGAGAAAACAACGTTGCATAAGTGGAGCGAAGGTGTATATTACAGGGCAAAGAGAAACTGCAAGACGCGTTCTACATTGTGCAAGAGATGATGGACAAGTACGGACAGACGCCGCTGTTGCTCGCGACGCAGTCGGTCACACTGATCATGCAACAGAAACACGAGCAGGCCGAGGAATTGCTGCAAGTGCGTTATACCGCTCAAAGTGCCAGTTTCAGTTTTCAAAAAATTATATACTCGATTTTCTATATTCGAATCAATGATTGAACAACAAGAAATTGATTCAACCCAACTGCCGAAATAAAACGGATGCCCAGCTGCCGAAAAAGTATCGTTCCTGATAAAACGCTTCTTTTTTTCTGACGTTTCCAGGAAGCTCTTCAACGCGACGCGAACTGCGCCGAAGCGCTCGTAAACATGATCGTGGTGTGTCAACAGCTCGGCAAACCACTTGAGGTTGTCAGTTTGCTCACGAAAAACTTACCTGATTTTTTTGGCAATTTTGCTTAACTTTTCGACGATTGTCTTTGCCGTTCGGTTGCTGTCGGTTCAGACGACACGACGACCCAATATTGCGTGCAAGCGATGCTGTCTAGAGTGTTGTCCAGTGTCTGTTTTTGTTTGCAGCAGTGCAATCGCTACATCAACCAACTGAAGGAGTCGCACGCCAGCCATCCGTGGACACGCGCTTACACAGCCGCCGAAATGCGATTTGACCAAATTCAAACGGAGTCGGTCGCCTGAACGCACGAAACATTCGGTGTTGTGTGGTGTGCGCCGCATCCATCTGGTTGTTGGTAGCATCGTGATTGGTTTTTGATCTTCTGAAGTTGACTGCAGTCGCACACTCTTTGACGTAGCTACTGCGTAAACTGAACGATTAGCTGATTGGTTGGTAGTTGTGTTCAAGAATGACTGCATCAAACGTTCAGTTTTGTTTTTTGTGGGTGTGTTGTTTTGTTTGGAAGCCTTTCATTTTTTGTTCGCGACAAACTTCTGTTCGGACTTTCGTGTGTTACCGTTGTTAATTTAATGTTTTTTATTGAGCTGTTTGATGCCATCGTAGCATCATAATTCCATTCTGTTGATTGTGATAGGAGTTGTGATTTTTTTAAACATCGCTTTGTTTTGCAATCATTGGTTGAGGATTATGCCACTACTGGCGGTGAGTTTTTGTGATCTGGGGCTAGGCCTTCATTTGAAAATCTCTTCGTACTGTTTAATTGCTATTGGTTTATGTGCTCTGAAAACTTATAAACTGCTTAAAACCTGGCCTACTTTGTGTTGCTGCTCTTCGATTTGGCTTCTTTTGTGCCAAATAACCAACGTGGTTGTTTTTATGCTGCACAGTGCTGTTTAGATCTTGCTCACTTTGTGCACTAACCATGCGTGAAGTGACCAGACAAAATTTCCACAGTCGAACTTCAAATTATAGGCAACCAGCTGATTGGTTGGTTGTCACGTGATGCATGCTGTCTGTGCAGACTCCACCCCTCCACAGCAATGCCTGTCTGCGCATAAAGCGTGTGTCACACTCCCACCAACCAGGTTTTTTGACGCAAAATCGTGCGTCAATGACGAAAAATAATTTGGGCTGACGCAAAAAAAAATCGGCCGTTTGCGTCAGCTGACGCAAACAAATTTTGAGGACGTCACAAAGGCCATTTTTTGGGTTATTTATGCACTGATTTAAAAATTTTCCGCGTCTTCGGCGCAGACCACGGACTGCTCATAATTTTGTCTGACATGCATATCATGCAAATGTGATGGATGGCATGGTCAGCTGATTCATCTGTTTTAAAGATTGTTGTTCAGTGTTTTGTTGACAGTTCGATGTAACAATACCGTGGCGTATTTTGTTGTTTTGACCGTGGCTATGTTCCACCTAGCTCCTATCCTGAGCTAGCTTCCACGTAGCTCCACTCTTTGTTCGCTCCGTTCTGTTTCTGATCTGAACTGAACAAGTCTGAACAGATGTCATCATAGACGCTTTACAGATCTAAAAATCGTAAAGATAAAATGCGTTCTTAAAACCCGTTTTAAAAATTTTCTTAAGCCCCGTAAAGGCTTTGTTTCTGCGCAGCAGAGGTTGTCTAATGCCAAAATCGCTTTGTTGTTTGACCACGGGCGTCAAAAACGCTACTTTTAGTGATTAGTGATAAATGACTCCGAAATATTGCTTCGTTATCGTTATTCGTTCGATTTGGACTGGTATCATATTGACGCAAAATAATTTACGCTGACGCAAAATTTTTCGACCGTTTGCGTCAATTGACGCAAGAAAATTTTGACGAAAAAAAACCCTGCCACCAACCAATCAGCGTATAAATTTCGACTGTACTTTGATCAAATTTTTACAATCATATCTCCACATTAAACAGAGAGTTTCGCGACTTGTGTCCGCCAAACTTTTTCAAACATCCGGAAACGCGATGCCGCGGCAGATTGTCGAAATCAAGGAGTTCTTGTTGGCTGCGCGTCGAAAGGACGCCAAATCGGTGAAGATCAAGAAAAACGCCGACAACGTCAAGTTTAAGGTGACCGTTTTGTGGTCTTCAGCCCGTTTTTGTGTTTCCAAGCTTGCAGGATTTCGTTGCATCCCAAAAGCCTCTAGCGGCTTTCATACATGGCCAATTCACACGTTCTCGGAGATTTGTCGCCGCGGCAATTGGCAAATCAGGAAATCGTTTTTAGCCATTCGCGACAAATCACTGCAGCGTGTGACGTGGGTCCCACGGGAGTCATTGCTACACATCTTTGTAGGATGTTAGTTTTTAGGTTTTTTCAACGCACGCTTTTCAAAACTTGGTGAATTCAAAAATTTTTCAACAAAAAAAAATCAAATTCTGCAGGTGCGATGCAGCAAGTACCTGTACACGTTGGTGATTCAAGATCAGGACAAGGCTGAGAAGCTGAAGCAGTCGCTGCCGCCCGGCCTGGAAGTGAAGGATTTGAAGTGAAATAGGGTGTGCTTAGCACTGAAACAAGCAAACGAAATTACTTTGTTGTTGATGTTTATTGTTTGTTGAATTTTGATGGTGGCAACAGCCATCATCTTTGAGACGTTCAGTTCGGAGGTTGAGAAAATGGATGAATAAAAACACAACGAAGTTATCGAGGAATGTTTATTTCAGAAATACCACCATAGAATTGTGCTTGTGCGGTGGTCAACAATAAATTCAACAATCACAGGAAAAACAAAAAAAACAATTATTTTGCAATGCACAGAACATCAAAATGTCCAACAAAAGTGACAAAACAACGTGATAAAAAAACCATACCTATCTAGTAAAAAAATAATGACCGCCAGAAAACAACAAAGTTTTAAAAAATCCAAAAGCCAAACTATGTTCCTTGCTTTTGGTTCTGCGACTCATCGCGCGCATAGATAAATCATCTGCATGTATAACGTGGCGATTCAAAATTTCAGAAACATTCCGATTCCGCGAGACACCAGAGAACCACTTGTGCAAATTTGAGTTGCCGCATCAACGATAAAACGAGTTTCCTTTCCACGTCTGCAAAAGCACCGAATCGCAGAACCGAAAGATAATAAATAAGAATAACCATAGCGAACAATGCCTTCACATGTTAATCACAGCAGCGTCAGCGCCGCACCATTTTGAAAACAACAACAACAAGAGTTGATTATGAACTCTACCCATCCAGCGAATGTATGAAAAAGGGAGAACGAAACAGAAAACAAAACAGTGAAAGCAACATTGGGTCCATGGAAATGAATATCGAATGCTCTTTCAACAGCTGGGCACCAAGTTTACGGAGGTACTCGAATAAACGCTCAAACAGGCGAACGAAAGAAAAATTCGCACAAATATGAAGGACAAATTGATGGCGTTGCAGATTTGTTCGAACATGTCAAACCGAAATGAAGACGTGTCGTTTGCATGAAAACGCACCGGTATCTCATGCAAAAGCACTTCAGTTTGGCTCTCCATTTCAGTTTTTTCACGTGAAGGATGCAGCCGCAAACGGAAAGTGCCGCTTGCTGTGCGTGACGTCATTCCGGTCTGACACATTTAAACAAATATGCTATCGATTTATTTGTTACGCGTGCTTGAGCGTTTTCGAAACGCGCCACACACAATCACGGTCCTTGCTGATGTTGTTGTTGCTGTTGTTGTTGCTGGTGTTGTTGTTGTTCTTCAACGGGCATTTGTGCGGCTCTCTCTTTCTGCGCCCGCATGAACTCACTATAATCAATGTATCCATCGTTATTGAAGTCGTCGTCACGTAGGATCGCATCAATCATCTCCTCAATGTCAGACTCCGGCATCGATGGCTCCTTCTTGTTAGGGTCCTCTGTGAATGTTGTTCGAGCATTTCAGTTTCGTTGCAATGGGCTTTATGTTTGTTTACAAAATACTAACCTGCATACTCAGTTGGTGGTAGGTAACTAAAAGGCCCTTTTACTATAGTATTGCTGCACCAACACCACTGAGGGTAGGTAACAGGTCACACGAATGAAATCATGAAGCATCACAGTTCGATTTGTCACTCACACTGATTCAACATTATTGTCTGCTCTTCAACACAGTGTGAGAAAACCGAAATTTGCTGTTCCATGAATTTATTCAGGCGCTCAGTGATGTGGCACAATTGGACTGCAAAGTTTTACAAAACTGGTCCAGAGAGGGGCACGTCACTGGTGAGGCTCCCCCTCTGTTGTTGGCCAGGGCGAAATACAAAGGACCATCGTGCGGTTTGGTTGATTTTTTAAACGTTTTTGTGGTTGTCAATGACGTCGTCTCAGTCGGAATGAACAGCTTTCAAACAGAGACTCGGTGACTTTGTGTTCTCAACCAAAAACGACCACACAAACAATCATCATCTGAGCCCGTCCAGTACGTCCGATCGAATACGATATTTCCGAGCAGCAGTGGACGGTAATGGTGTCAACAGAGTGGCGAACCTTCATGGAAATGCGTGATTGCCTTGACCAACTCGACGCCATCCAGTCGGTTGTCGTCGTTGACGTCGTGCATTTTGAAATAGTGAAACTGCAACTGTTCGTTCGTCATCTGCTGCTCCGTGTCGATTTTTCCGTCCAAATGCGATTTGATGTGTCTGTTTTTTGTTTGAATTGTATAGTCTGAATGTCTGGTGCTTTCGTTACGAATTTGGGTTGCCAAACGAAGAACTTCGCGAGGTCGGGTGTTGACTGTTGAGTAACGTTTTTTTTTGAAAACCACAAAACCACTCACTCAGCATCCTCCACCTCTTTTTTGTCGCCGAACTTTCCACCGCCACCGTGACCGTGTCCCTGAAAAAAGCATTTTATTTTTCAAGACACCGATTGCTCCATTGATTAATACTAAACGCAGCAAGTTCAACTGCAATTAAGCAGGAAGCACCAACAGCAAAAAATGTGAAAAATGCAAAACGCCAACCGAAACACCCGTCGCAGAGAACGCACTAGCCACTGAATGACATTAAACAATTCCCAACTTTAAACATTCCCCACCATGAGAGGTGAGACAACTGAAAACCAAATTGATTTTTTGTCCAAGGATAAAGGAAGTCCCAGTGGCAGTGGATTGCATAACTTTTTGTTTCAAAAATTAAAAAGAACCCATGTGCATAGCTATAGCACAGCAAAAGTATGACACATGAACCAAACAAGGATGTGTGCCTTGCTCGTTTCCTGCTTAGCATTGGTTTCGGGTGCACTTTGCTGTTTTCCCGGTTCGGTGGTCTTTGCGGAGTTCTCTGCCTGAAATCGTTTGCTCATCACTCCACATCCATGCAATGACCCATTCGTACAATACACCACGTCCACACACACACACACACACACTGGTATTTGAACATTTGGACGGGAAATCAACTGTTTTTACAGCAGTTGAAAAAGTTGATCGACCTGTTGTTGTTGTTGGCCGTGGTGTGCCTGCTGTTGCATCTGCTGCGCGTGCTGCTGGTGGTGAGCCTGCAGTGCTCACAGTTTTAAGGGGCTGGAATGCAGTTTCGAAACAGGGGAAGATAGGGGTGGGAGTTTCGCTTTTTTCAGTGTTTTTCAAGTTGATTTCAAACTAAATGAATTGCAGACACTTTTTTCCTTGATTCATAGAGCAAACACTTGTGATTGCAAATTGCAATTTGGTAAGTTATGCCTGTTGAAGTATGTAAAGTATATATGTGTTCGTTTAAACCTGTCACTTTTTCCCGGCAAATACAGAGTGTGCGAAACGTTGCATTGCAGTAAGGAGAACGAATGTATCGGGCCGGGCTTGACTAAAAAAACAACGCTCCCTTTGTGGCTAAACTAGCAGTTGACCCGTGCCTACGGCCCGGGTAAGATATGTTTGCGATTTTGTTAACAGCAAGGTGCGCACCCGCGGATTTATCGACATTTGTTCCTTCTCTGTTTTCCTGAAACGGGAAAGTTGAATTTTTTTCCAAGGCTTTCAAGCGTTTAAATTCGTTGATACCGTTTGTTTGGGCCAAGCGTTCTGCTTTTGTTTTTATTTCGTTTTTATGTTTTTAAACAATATGATTCCAGTTTCTGCTGTTTCAAAATTGCAAATTTGTGTTCACAATTTTGCTTTTTGAAAGTCACAGAATTTTAGTTAAAATCTTGTAAAAACTACGGTTTGTTTAGTTTTTTTCTGAATTTTTTTTCTGGTTGACTGAAATGATTTGTATACACTCTTAAAAGTGATTTTCTTGATTTCTGATCAGAGGTTGCTTGCAATGAGTCGTTGTGGGTATTTAATCCTAAACCTGATCATAAGCCAAGCCTTTTTGATAAGGTGAAAATGATCAATTTAGTTTTTGCATTTTTTTCTTTCCTGTGTTATAGGGCAGGGGCCACCGCTACTGCACTCTGCACATGCACGTCTTTTAATAATGATGCATCACGGACTGGAAACAGTTCAAACGTGACTTGATTGTTTGACAATTTCATTTTTCAAAATTGCTGTTTGACCAAAAGAGGCCCGTTTATTTTTTATTTTACAGAGCTGGCCGGAATCGATACCCGTTTATTTGCACAATCACACTTTATAGTAATTTTTATAGTAAGCCCACTTTTGCACAAAAATGTTTTTCAAACAATACGATTTCAGTTTCTGCTGTTTCAAAATTGCAAATTTGTGTACACCACAATTTTGCTTTTTGAAAGTCACATAATCTGAGTTAAAATCTTGTAAAAACTGCTGTTTGTTTAGTTCTCTCTCAATCTATCTTCATGATCTGTTTCGTTTTGCTTTGATCGAATGTTCCGCATCAATGTTACCCGTGTCGTCTATTTGATTCGAAAAAAACATGGGATTCAATTATTATTCACAGGAAAGCCACTTTTGTGCGAAAAAAATCAAAAGCCGATTTCGTTTCTGTTGGTTTTACAAAGTCGCAAATTCTTTTATTCGGAGACGCGTTTTTCCAATTCTTGCTATCGATCATAATCGGATGTGCCGTCCATTCTGTGAGATGATCGCTTCTTTAGAGCAATTCGTTCCCGCACATTATAATCTCATCTTTTTACATCACCACCAACCAACCTGACCATTGCGACGGAACGTTGATGACAGTACTAAGAATCATGATGACTCGTTGTTGAAAACCAAAAGAGAGCAAATGATTCGCATAGAAAAATTGTTAAAAAGTGATAGCAACATTTGGATTTCGCTACCTTAAATAGCAAAAAGTTGGACGGACAGACACGCTACCTTACATAGCAAAAAGTTGGACGGACAGACAGACAGACGGACAGACAAAGTATTATTTTAGTATAATAGATATGTGTTCTTGCAACTACGATTCCGTTTCCTCCTCTTCCTCAGCGCGATCTCTGTATTCTGCAAAAAAGTGACAAATTTAAACAAACGTACTGACTGTATCATCATCACTCGCACCGCACCTGTGGTGGTTGCTGCTGCTGATTGCCGCCGATCGGCGGCGTGTTTTGGTGCGCGTAAACGGCGACGGAGGCGAAACAAAGCAAACAGTAGTACTGCATGCGCGCGACCATGTCCAATTTTTTTGTTCACTGATGACAAAAGAATCAAACAAAATACGAAGTTTTTCCTGTCTTATTTTTCGTCTTTTCTCAACTCAAGTGTTCGCCTCCGTCTTCAGCTTCTTGTTGCGGATTCAACTTGAACGCAGGGGTCGAGCCCGATTTTTTGGCGAATCCGAGGGGGGGGTCCGCCCAAATTTGGGGGGGGTCGTCCCGGGCAGTACCGTGGGCCCAAACAAATTTTCGAAGGGGGGGGGGTATGGTGCCGTGGGGGGGGGTGCCGACCAAAAAGTGAGGGGGGGGGTCCAACCTATGGTAACGTGGGACCCCCCCCCAGGGGGGTCCCATGGGGGGGTGCATTTTTTCAAAATTTTCTGTGGGGGGGGTCCACCTAGAGATGTCAAGAAAAAAAAAATTTTCTATTTTTTTTCTTTTTAAAAAAAAAAAAAATTTTTTTTAAAATTTTTTTTTTAAATGAAAGTTGTTCAGAATTTTTCAGGGAGTCCGAATATCACCATCTGAGGAGCCACCGACTTACCATATGACCCCCACTCATATGGGAGGAGGGTGAAAATTTCAGACTTGGTTTCGGCGACCCCATTTTCCCACCGACGACATCACGTCTCGTGTTTTGCCTCTCAATTCACCTCAAATAACATGGAAACAAGTTCCACAACAAACCGGTGTGATCACGCTGACGACACGAGGCGAAACAGCAACGAGCAACCAACGAAGTTACGCTTGCAGTGGCAGACAGTGCAATTTCCACCTTTCGAGATCCTGAAAAACGATGCGTAAATGTGAGTTCTCTGCTTCTATCTCACCTTAGCGACATCGGAATTTGTTGAACTAGCCTTTGCGACGCTCAAGTAGGGTTGTTAAAAAAAACAAAAATCGTCATTTTTGTTTTTTTTTTTTTTTTAAATTTTTAAAAAAAAAAAAAAATTTCAAAAATCAAAGTTGTGCTAAATCAATCAGGGAGTCCGAAGAACCACATATGATATGCAAGCGCCTCCCGAATGACTCCCGTATGGCGGAACTTTGCAGATTTTGTTTTGGTGACCTCAATTACCCCTTTTCCAAACCGTCACCATGCTTCTTCTTGTGTTTTGACCTCCAAAACGTCACTAATTGTCCCCAGCTAAACTAATGCTAAAGTGAAGACAAACATACCGCCTTGAAATTCGATCAATTCTTCTGATGGTGTCGCGACGACACGACACGAAGCAGCAACCAGACAACGTAGCGCTTGCAAACGGAGCAGCGAGCACAATCGGACGCTCTGCGAGGCGAATCGTCACCTTATCTGCATCGGAAATGGTAGGCTAAGCTTTGGGACGCTCAAAAACTTCATCGCAGATGTTGTCGAAGCCTAAAATCAGTCGGTAAAACGGCCCAAAATCGACTGCTAAAGGTTTTACGAGGTATAATCAAAGAAAATTTTTGTTGAACTTTCGAAAAATTGTGCCAAAATTGAGGTTTTCAGAGCATATTAGAGGAAAATTTTTCGAATTTTTTTTTTAAAAAAAAAATCGGCATTTTTGTTTTTTTTTTAATCACTTTTTTTTAAAAAAAAAATTTTCATTTTTGTTTAACAACCCTACGCTCAAGTACTTCTATGCGCGAGTCGATCATCACTCACCAAGGCTGAAAACAGTCGATAAATCAATCCAGAATACCACCTGCAGCGTTGAAGACTAAGTGACAAGGTAAAGTCAAAAAAAATTTTTGTTGAACTTTCGAAAAATTATGCCAAAAACGGCATTTTCAGGGCACATTAAAGAAAAAATTTCAAAAATTTTTAATAAAAAAAATAAAAAAAAATGCTTATTTTTTTTTTACTTTTTTTTAAAAAAAAATTTAAAAAAAATTTTTTTTTTGACCCTTACATCTCTAGGGGGGGGGTCTCCGCCAGACAAAATTTCATGGGGGGTGTGGGGGGTGTCGGCCAAATTGTCGAGGGGGGGGTCCGATGGGGGGGGGGGTGCCCGGTTTTGGGGGGGTGGCACGGTGCCCCCCCCCCCCCCCCACCCGACGGTCTCTGGTGCTCTGGGGGGGTGTACTAGGGTTGTTAAAAAAAAACAAAAATCGTCATTTTTGTTTGTTTTTTTAAATTTTTTTTTTAAATTTCAAAAATCAAAGTTGTGCTAAATCAATCAGGGAGTCCGAAGAACCACATATGATATGCAAGCGCCTCCCGAATGACTCCCATATGACGGAACTTTGCAGATTTTGTTTTGGTGACCTCAATTACCCCTTTTCCAAACCGTCACCATGCCTCTTCTTGTGTTTTGACCTCCAAAACGTCACTAATTGTCCCCAGCTAAACTAATGCTAAAGTGAAGACAAACATACCGCCTTGAAATTCGATCAATTCTTCTGATGGTGTTGCGACGACACGACACGAAGCAGCAAGCAACCAGACAACGTAGCGCTTGCAAACGGAGCAGCGAGCACAATCGGACGCTCTGCGAGGCGAATCGTCACCTTATCTGCATCGGAAATGGTAGGCCAAGCTTTGGGACGCTCAAAAACTTCATAGCAGATGTTGTCGTAGCCTAAAATCAGTCGGTAAAACGGCCCAAAATCGACTGCTAAAGGTTTTACGAGGTATAATCAAAGAAAATTTTTGTTGAACTTTCGAAAAATTTTCGTTCGGGTCGGGACATCTGAAAGCTACACGAACGAGACACGCTGCACGGGTGAGACTTGATATTGAAGTACA
This sequence comes from Theristus sp. LFF4_11, assembly GCA_030248135.1. Lineage (NCBI taxonomy): Eukaryota > Metazoa > Nematoda > Chromadorea > Monhysterida > Xyalidae > Theristus > Theristus sp. LFF4_11. The sequence continues at coordinate 22,213 of JASANC010000904.1, read as the reverse complement.
GTATTGAAAACATTGACGTGCAAAGTGGTAAATGTATAACAAAGTGGTACGTATACAAAAAACCATACAATATATATTGAGATACAAACATGCATATAATATAGATACCTACAAATGAGAGAAATATAGAGATATACAAGAGAAAATGTCTCCATCGAAAGTCAAAATCAAAGGGGGGGGGGGGGGGGTGGTCAGACGGTCAGAATTTGGTAGGGGGGGTTTGGAAGGTCGAAATCTGGGAGGGGGGGGTCTGCCCCCCCCAAATTCGAGAGGGGGGGGTATTTTGACCAAAATTTGGGGGGGGGGGGTTTGCCCGGGTGGGGGGGGGGGTGTCGACTTGGTTGGGGGAGGGTATGACTCCCGTATGGCGAACTTTTCAGATTTTGTTTTGGTGACCACAATTCATAGTTGTTCTAGGGGGGGGGGGCGGCCCCCCACAAAAAATTTTCGAATCTATCTCTATCAGAAAGGTTTTTTCGGCTCAGCTATTATCTATCTGAAAAAAAATTTCAGCCAGCTATCTATCTGAAAATTTTTGTCTTCGAAGACATAAAATGAGTCAATTTTTGACCAAAATTGACCATTTTTGCTCGAAATACTTGAAAATTTCGCTAATTTTAGTTAAAATACGCGTTTATGCTTGATTTTTAGCATGTTTTAAGCATTATTTCGCTGTTTTTATAGCTTTTTAGCGTTTTAGCTATCTATCTATCCAATTTCAAAATTTTGACCGCCCCCCCCCAAAGTCACACGTAATGCATCATTATTAAAACAGCTGCATCTGCAGTTCCGGTGCTCCTCCTCCAAAACACAGGAAAGAAAAAAATGCAAAAACTAAATTGATCATTTTCACCTTATCAAAAAGGCTTGGCTTAGGATTAGGATTAGGTTTAGGATTAGGAACCTACAACGACTCATTGCAAGCAACCTCTGATCAGAAATCAAAAAAATCACTTTTAAGTATGTATACAAATCAAATTTTCTGCACACCCTAAATTTTTTTTTGAAAATCATGATTTTTTGTCTATAAAGTCCATAATATAAGCTGAATATATGATAACTTGACTAGGGTTGTTAAACAAAAATGAAATTAAAAAAAAGTGATTAAAAAAACAAAAATGCCGATTTAAAAAAAAAAATTCGAAAAATTTTCCTCTAATATGCTCTGAAAACCTCAATTTTGGCAAAATTTTTCGAAAGTTCAACAAAAATTTTTTTTGATTATACCTCGTAAAACCTTTAGCTGTTAGCAGTCGATTTTGGGCCGTTTTACCGACTGATTTTAGGCTACGACAACATCTGCGATGAAGTTTTTGAGCGTCCCAAAGCTTGGCCTACCATTTCCGATGCAGATAAGGTGACGATTCGCCTCGCAGAGCGTCCGATTGTGCTCGCTGCTCCGTTTGCAAGCGCTACGTTGTCTGGTTGCTTGCTGCTTCGTGTCGTGTCGTCGCGACACCATCAGAAGAATTGATCGAATTTCAAGGCGGTATGTTTGTCTTTACTTTAGCATTAGTTTAGCTGGGCCCTGGGGACAATTAGTGACGTTTTGGAGGTCAAAACACAAGAAGAGGCATGGTGACGGTTTGGAAAAGGGGTAATTGAGGTCACCAAAACAAAATCTGCAACGTTCCGCCATACGGGAGTCATTCGGGCGGGACTGGTCACATGCCCCCCCCGCGGCCCCCGGTTGGCCTACATAGGGAAAGAAATATTTTGTACTAAACAGCAAAAAAAACCAAAGCGTGAATTATAAGCAATCACGCTTTAGAAATAGAAATAGGTGTACCCTGTTTGGGCACGACTTGTTTGTTGTCGCTTTATGCCGTGGAAGGCGCGACATTGTCCCGTATCGCCTGTGATGGCTTTGTCGCTGGCCCGCGAGATGGCAGCGCGTGTGGTAAGACGAGCAATCGCGGAGGAAATGGCTCGCAGCACTTGGGACGTTCGATGGACGAGAAGGAGACAACCGTTCACGCAGCGGAGTTTGGCGTATTATCAGCGCAGCGACCAGCAGTCATGTATCCGGCCAAGGATGTGCCGAGAGATGAACGTCAGCCAATGGGCGATGATGCGTCGCGAGGACTGCGACGAGGCCAAGGTGCCGAGTTTCACGTGCTTCTGGCTGCCGAACGAGCGCCGAGCATTGAGCCGTGATGGGATAGGCCGCAGCGCCGATGAATGGGGTCAGGAGTGTTTCCGGCCGAGGATGAGGAGCCGTGATGTGATTGGCCGTGATGCCGTTTAAAAAAGCCGTATGAGATAAGAAAGACGGCTAATGATTTGTGATTGAAAGTAGGGAGATTTTGTGATTGGGCTTCTCCCTCTCTCTTTTCGTTGATGGAGGAGAAGTTGATGATGGGCGATTATCGTAATTATCTAGCTGTAATTGTGTGTAATTATCCGTGATATCCTATATAATGTGATCCTTTTCCTGTTATCATGGTTGTTCTCCAGTCCAGTAAATTGCCACTCTCTCGCTACTTGAAGTCTAAATCAATCAGGGAGTTCGAAGAACCACATATGATATGCAAGCGCCTCCGGAATGACTCCCGTATGGCGGAACTTTGGAGATTTTGTTTTGGTGACCTCAATTACCCCTTTTCCAAACCGTTACCATGCCTCTTCTAGTGTTTTGACCCCCAAAACGTCACTTATTGTCCCCAGCCCAAGTGAAAATACACATACCGGCTTGAAATTCGATCAAATCTGATGATGTGTTGCGACGGCAGGACACGAAACGGCAACCAGACAACGTAACGATTGCAAACGGAGCAGCTTGGACGCTCAAATTTATATTGCGAGGCGAATCGTCAGCTTATCTGCATCGGAAATGGTAAGCCAACCTTTGGGACGCTCAAAAACTTCATCGCAGATGTTGTATAAGCCTGAAATCAGTCGGTAAAACGGTCCAAAATCGACTGCTAAAGGTGTTACGAGGTAATATCAAAGAAAATTTTTGTTGAACTTTCGAAAAATTGTGCCAAAATTGAAGTTTTTAGAGCATATTAGAGAAAAATTTTTCGATTTTTTTTTAATCGGCATTTTTGTTTTTTTTAATCACTTTTAAAAAAAAATTTGATTTTTGTTTAACAACCCTAGTTCCGCCATACGAGAGTCATTCGGGAGGCGCTTGCATATCATATGTGGTTCTTCGGACTCCCTGATTGATTTGGCACAACTTTGATTTTTGAATTTTTTTTTTTAATATTTCTTTAAAAAAACAACAAAAATGACGATTTTTGTTTTTTTTAACAACCCTACTCCAGCCTAGGGTTGTTAAACAAAAATGAAATTTTTTTTTAAAGTGATTAAAAAAAAAATGCCGATTTTTTTTTAAAAAATTCGAAAAATTTTCCTCTAATATGCTCTGAAAACCTCAATTTTGGCAAAATTTTTCGAAAGTTCAACAAAAATTTTCTTTGATTATACCTCGTAAAACCTTTAGCAGTCGATTTTGGGCCGTTTTACCGACTGATTTTAGGCTACGACAACATCTGCGATGAAGTTTTTGAGCGTCCCAAAGCTTGGCCTACCATTTCCGATGCAGATAAGGTGACGATTCGCTTCGCAGAGCGTCCGATTGTGCTCGCTGCTCCGTTTGCAAGCGCTACGTTGTCTGGTTGCTTGCTGCTTCGTGTCGTGTCGTCGCAACACCATCAGAAGAATTGATCGAATTTCAAGGCGGTATGTTTGTCTTCACTTTAGCATTAGTTTAGCTGGGGACAATTAGTGACGTTTTGGAGGTCAAAACACAAGAAGAGGCATGGTGACGGTTTGGAAAAGGGGTAATTGAGGTCACCAAAACAAAATCTGCAAAGTTCCGTCATATGGGAGTCATTCGGGAGGCGCTTGCATATCATATGTGGTTCTTCGGACTCCCTGATTGATTTAGCACAACTTTGATTTTTGAAATTTAAAAAAAAAATTTAAAAAAAAACAAAAATGACGATTTTTGTTTTTTTTTAACAACCCTACTCCAGCCCCTATAAATAAGTGCAGTCGAACTCCAAATTATAGGGAATCAGCTAATTGGTTAATGGTTGGTTGGTGACATAGTTGCTCCCAGAGCCGAGGAGTTGGGTTCCGTACCGAAGGCGAAAGCAAATTTTCTGAGAGGGGGTGTAGTAGGGCATTTTTAGTTTGTTTTCAGCTCCAGCCCCTATAAATAAGTGCAGTCGAACTCCAAATTATAGGGAATCAGCTAATTGGTTAATGGTTGGTTGGTGACATAGTTGCTCCCAGAGCCGAGGAGTTGGGCTCCGTACCGAAGGCGAAAGCAAATTTTCGAGAGGGGGGTGTAGTAGCCTGGCGCTTCTTTTTTAAAACGCACGCGCACGGGCATCGGCATGCTCATGCTAAATCAATCAGGGAGTTCGAAGCAGTACCGAAGACGAGGGGGTACCGTACAACCCCCAGAGCACCCGAGACCTCCGCGTGGGGGGGGTGGGGTGGGGTCACCTTACCATGATATTTTGTCACTTAAATTGTAAAGGAAAAACGCTAAATTTTGCTGCAAAATCTTTGAAATTACAAGAATTACAGGAAGATACTGAAATCTAATTGCAAATTTCTACAGATGGTGCACCAAAACAAACTTCTGAAATTAAAAATGACCTCGCGGTTGGTTTGTTTTGTTTGTTTATGCAGTGCGTCAAAATTGTATCATGTTTTTTCCGCATTTCAGCCATGGGCCACCAGAAATCTGCATGTTGCAGTACTTGTTTTACACTTTATCCGCGAATTCGTAATAGTTGTGCAAAATTCAACACATTTTTCAAAATCCTAAGTGCATTTTAGTTTGGAAAAGTAAAAGAATCGTTCAATTTGGTCTTATATAACTCGAGATACAGCCATTTTTGTCCAGAAAATTGAAAAATCAACAAACACAAAAATGAAAGGAAATCATGCGAGGGGGTTGTTTTGTATGTGGCATACACACATACGTATGTGAGCAATTATGCACCCCTCACGCGTAAGTCACAAGAGACAGTGTTATGTTTCTCTCTGTTGTTGTTGTGTTTGTGTGCACACACATGTTTTTACGACAAGCAGCGGTTAATGGCTATATCTTCTACACCGTTTATCCGTTTGAACTGAAATTTGGATATGTTATACCTGTATACCTAACAACTGTTGCCAATTAGTTTTATCCTGAACCGATTAGGAAAGCAGACGTTAGGGCCTTTAGTTATAATTAAACATTTTGTTTACTTTTATCAGTGTTGATTTGTTTAAAATAGTGATTTGCACTTGATCCTCTCCGCCATTGATGATTTGCACCTGATTCGATAACTAAAACATCAGTGTGTTAGGGAAAAATACAGGGTGGCAGGTAAAAGTCAATGAACAATCGTTCATTATTCATTAATCATTTACTATCGGCAAATTATTCATGTGAGTAATGAATAATTTGAAAAATTACGTGAATAATGCAATTTGAATAATATATTACTCATTCGTCATTCATTATTCAAATTCAGTGTTTGACGAATGAATTATTCATACCATCTATACCTGTCACCTCCGGTTGTCATGCACAACACAAGCAGAATTTTCTCACATCACAAGCGATGTTTTAAAAGCAGGTGATTCGTGATTTCATTCACAATGGGCTCTCGCTGTTAGCATGTTCTGTAAAATCGCGTGTTCTGCAAGTTAGTGTGGTAAAAAATCAATGGTGTTTTTAGTCAGACACCATTTACCTATCATGCGTTGATTCAAAATTTGATGCTGTCGAATTTTCAGAATTTTTAGTTCTTCGAAGCTTGAATCTGCTCCACAAAAGAGTCGTTGTTGCGATGGGGTTGTTCTGTTGTTTAGAACGCACAACGTACGCTTTGTTCGCAGATAATACAAAGCACGCAACACTTTGTGAGACGTCAGAAAGTGTGCGAAAAACAAATGTGCAGAGTGTTTGACTAGTTGATTGAAATCAGATACACCCCATTTATAGCTGAATATATCTTTGCGCTGTTCCAATTGTGTTCTTGCTTTTTGTACGTGCTGTATTCTCCAATAAAGTGACAGGTTTAAACAAACATGCTGTAGACATTTTGCTCGAAGACCACTTGGCATCTTTGCTCAAAAAATAGTGCGACTCATAGTGGGTGTCAGTTCACAACTGTGCTCCGGCAAGGTTTCATCAACAGTGTCTTGATGGTAAACTGACTGTGCATTTCGATGTTGTTGTAACCAAACAACGCCGAAATGGGAAACTCAAGGTTAAAATGCACAAAAGATAAATAATAAGATGATGTGATACAGAGAGACGTCAGACAGCGCATCCAGTTTTCAAACAAACTGCAGTAAAACACAACCACAAAAGGGCGTCTGGAAAAGTTTATGAAATTACAGTCTGTGTCTTGTTCTTGTCAACATTTACCTGAAATTGTATTGCCAAAAATATGTGGCTGTTCACGTTTCTTGTTGTTATTTTGAGCACATTAGTGGCGCTGTATTTCAAATACATCTATGTTCCACTGCCAGACAATGTCACTGACAAAGCGACGCTGCATTTGCTAATTGCGATTAACAAGATCTTCCTCATTGGACCGGTTGGTTTGGAAATTGTTACCACGTGAACCGTTTTTGACGCTCGCGAATGTTTGAAATCCAATGCAAATCATTAACTGGAATCAGTTTCTATCCAAAAAAACCGCGCACTGGTTTTCAGTGGCGCCTTCTTGAGCGCTTTGGTAAACACGAATGGAGAACCGCTTATTTGCTGAAATCGAACAAACTGCTGACGTACGTCTTCACGTCGATCAGCCGGCAACGACTGTCGCCAAAGATAGGCGCGTTCGCTTGCGACTACGATGGTGTGCCCGTGCGCGTCTACGTACCCGCACCGCAACTGCGCAAGAATAACGGCACTATAATGTGTGGTTTTCTTTCTGTGTGAACTCCTTGTGACCGTCACTGAAGACGCATGAAACATGTGAAAAAGTTCGAAATAAAGAATTAGTCTAGTGATAGTACTGCACTCCAATGCACATTTCGTGGTTGCAGCTATCTGCATGGTGGTGGCTGGCTGTTGGGCGCGCCAGTGGCTCAGTTTGACAGCGTCATGCACAGATTGATCGTGGCCAGCGGCATGCACGTTGTGTCAGTCGAGTAAGCCATCAAACGGTCGCAAAGCTATTTTTTTTATTTTCTAGAATTTTTGGGTTAGTTTTTTTTGCACGTTCTAAATACTAAAATATCCTGCATTGAATGTCCAGTGGATCATCTTTTATAATCGGTCTTGTAACTTTTTGTAAAGTGTGTTTGTTCCGACCAGTAACTTTTTGCATAATATAGACCATGCCAATCCTTGGATGCAACAGTAAAAGAACAACAAATGTACAATGTATCGTGTTCCGTTGAAATCGAACTTCCCATTTGTGGCGTGTGTCTTCTGGCGACTCCCGTTCTTTCCATTCTTTTGTCAGCTCTTTTCTCAGTGACCAATGAAAGCACGTGAAAAAAGAAAGCACCAAGAAGAAGAACGAGAGAGGAATTGCAAGAAAACAAGTATTTGGCCACAAATCGGGTGTTGATTTTAGCCAAACCCGATACATTCGTTCTTCTTACTGAGGTAATTCAACGTTTCGCATGCGCTGTATTCCACAAAAAAGTGGCCGGTTTAAACAAACCCACTTTACTGTAACGTTTGTGTGTGTGTGTGCAGCTATCGTTTGGCGCCGTCGCATCGTTTCCCGGCGGCTGCGGACGATTGCGAACGAGCGGTGGCGTTTCATTTGTCTGACGGCGCCGCGCAGTTGCACTGTGACCCTGCGAAAACGGTGCTCATCGGCGATTCGGCTGGCGGCAATTTGACCGCAGTGGTCGCACACCGACTGCAACGGCGGCCGCCCGGCCTGTTGCCAAAACTGAAGGTGCTAAAATGTGTATCCAAACGCGTGTCGCGTGTCCGGTGTTTTGTCCTGTCCGTCCGGATGTCCCCCGTGCGCTATCCATGTCCCGGAAGTGCAGAAGTGGCACCCAAAACCCACACCCGTGGTGTTACCAGTTTTAACTTAGAGACACGCGCGGGGGACACCCGTTTATCGCTGACGGCCAAGCTGAAACGTTCCGCTGTGTGACAGCTTCACTTTTTTATAACAGGCCACCGTGCTGCTATACCCGGTGATTCAGTGTGCGGACCTGCGTCTGCCGTCGTATCTGGACGAAATGCGAACGGGCATCGGCATGCTGCCCACTGATCTGATGCATCTGTTCACACTCGAGTATCTCGGAATCAGTCCCGTCACAAAAGGTCTCCTCGAGAAACTCCGCCGAAATCAACACGCTGGCAGTGTCGTGCGACAGGTGAGTTGATGTGCAATGGATGTGTGATGGCGAGGAATTTGTGTTACTGAATGTGTGTGTGTGATACTAAAATCGCGACTAAAAATATGAAGTTACATTTGTAAAACAGGCCGTTTTAGTCGCCCCATTTTCTCAGCTCTCATGTGACGTGCGGCCATCTTCAATGCATCAAGTGGACACGTCGCCTCCATCACTCTAGACAAGTTGATTGGTCTGTGACTGTGACCTATGTTGCTTGTGCAAACCAACAACAATCGTTTTTTAGAATGCGATTACGACAAAATGGCTGGATCGGAAAAAGCTTCCGTCTGAAGTCAGTTTTGGTGACGACGTCGAATCGTCGAAAACGACCGCTGACAATCTGGACCGAGAAGTTAGCTGATCAATTATTGCCACTCACTCTGGTAGTGGTGGAGTGTTCAAAACTCTCTTCATATCACTGTCAATTTAGTAACTTTTTGTCGAAATTTAGCGTTCACTGCTTGCTGTTTGCAGTTGGCGAAGCGCATGCAGTCATTGATTGTAAACCCCGATTATTCGCCGATTTACGCAGAGAACTTTTCCGGCATTCCACCGACTGCGGTGGTGACCTGCGGCTACGACGTGCTCAGAGACGAAGGTGAACCGTGGATGAGTATTGTCAATTTTTTACGTTCTGCGACTCAGTGCGCGTGCAGACGTAGAAAAAACCAGTTTTTATCTTCATGTGGCAATTCAAAGTCGCCTAAGTGACTCGGCCCTATTTAGAGAACTCGGATCACTTTGCAAATTTCGAACTGTTTACCAACGTATTTATGCGCGCATTGAGTCTCGGACCAAAATAAAGGATCATTATCTAAAAATGCGGGAGACGCATATAAAAGGAGGAATATGGCTTTGTGTAAGCAGTGAGAGACTTGGCTCGACAACTCTTTTCAAGTCTCTGATGTGGTACACACGGACACAAGTACATAAAAGCTATATTTTTGCGCCGCGTTTGTTTTACTGAAAAGTGTAATAACAGTTTTAAAATTATTTTTTAACTGTCCTTTCTAGTTTAGTTCGAAATCACATCATGTGCGAAATTCTGTGCAAATTCTGTGCAGAACTTCTATAAATCAACAATCTGTAAATTCTGTGCAAAAACAGAAAAATCAGAGACTGCAAAACATTGTTTCATGTGGTTTTATCGTTGCTAACGTACGCATCGCTGTGTACACACCAGCATCAGTGACAAAAAGGTGTCTTCCGTTGATTTTCAGCCTTTTTACCAAACTCAAGTGGCAAAACTGTCTGTCCCGTGAGTCGTTGCCTTTGCCACAGAAGGAGACCTTGCGTTCCCTAATGCCTCTGCGATACACTTTGTCCTGGGCAAACCAGTATCAGCGATCTAAAGTCTGATCGTTATTTTGGTAGTTTTAGTGGTCGCTAAATGCCCGAAATACCGCAAATGTTGAAGTTTTAGTTGTCTACAAAGTACATGTGCAACCGAAATAGCGAATAAACGGGAGACTGCAAAACATTGTTTCATGTGGTTTTATCGTTGCTAACGTACGCATCGCTGTGTACACACCAGCATCAGTGACAAAAAGGTGTTGTCTTCCGTTGATTTTCAGCCTTTTTACTAAACTCAAGTGGCAGGATAAACTGTCTGTCCCGTGAGTCGTTGCCTTTGCCACAGAAGGAGACCTTGCGTTCCCTTATGCCTCTGCGATACACTTTGTTCTGGGCAAACCAGTATCAGCGATCTGAAGTCTGATCGTTATTTTTGTGGTGTTAGTGGTCGCTAAATGCCCGAAATACCGCAAATGCTGAAGCTTTAATTGTCTACAAAGTACATGTGCAACCGAAATAGTGAATAAACGGCGCAAAAATATGGCTTTTATGTACTTGTATCCGTGTGTACCACATCAGAGACTTGAAAAGAGTTGTCGAGCCAAGTCTCTCACTGCTTACACAAAGCCATATTCCTCCTTTTATATGCGTCTCCCGCATTTTTAGATAATATTCTGACTTTTAAATAAGTCCCGAAGGTCGAACCAAATTCACACCTCGTTGGTCACACATTCTTCTAAACCACGGATACCTCAGGGTTTTCATTTTTCGTTTTTTGGGCCGATTTCGCCTATGCTATTTCTACGGCCGATTCGCCCGACATCGTCACGATTCAGTATCTATAATTGCTCACATAAGAAAACTGACCCAAAAGCCGTGATCGGCGCAATGAATTACTATGGACAACACAGTTTTTTGTATTTGGACCGATTTCGCTAATTTCCACGGCGGTTCGCCCGAAATCGTCACGATTCAGTATCTAGAGTTGCTCACATAAAAAACTAACCCAAAATCCGTGATCAGCGCATTGAATTACCCTGGGAAACATCCTTTTCTTGTTTTTCGTTTCTGGACCGATTTCGCCAACTTCCACGGCCGATTCGCCCGAAATCGTCACGATTCAGTATCTAGAGTTGCTCACATAAGAAACTAACCCAAAATCCGGGATCGCTGCATTAAATTACCCTGAAAAACACCCTTTTCTGGTTTTTCGTTTCTGGACCGATTTCGCCAATTTCCACGGCCGATTCGCCCGAAATCGTCACGATTTAGTATCTAGAGTTGTTCACATAAGAAACCTAACCGAAAATCCGTGATCAGCGCATTGAATTACCCTGGATAACACCGTTTTCTTGTTTTTCGTTCCTGGACCGATTTCGCCAACTTCCACGGCCGATTCGCGCGAAATCGTCACGATTCAGCGTCTAGAGTTGCTCACGTAAGAAAACTAATCCAAAATTCGTGACCAGCGCATTGAGTTACCCTGGAAAACACCCTTTTCTTGTTTTTCGTTCCTGGACCGCTTCGCCAATTTCCACGGCCGATTCGCCCGAAATCGTCACGATTCAGCATCTAGAGTTGCTCACGTAAAAAAAACTAACCCAAAATTTGTGATCAGCGCATTGAATTACCCTGGAAAACACTCTTTTCTTGTTTTACGTTCCTGGACCGATTTCGCCAACTTCCACGGCCGATTCGCTCATCGTCACGATTCAGCATCTAGAGTTGCTCACGTAAGAAAACTAACCCAAAATTCGTGATCAGCGTATTGAATTACCCTGGAAAACATCCTTTTCTTGTTTTTCGTTTATGGACCGATTTCGCCAATTTCCACGGCCGATTCGCCCGAAATCGTCACGATTCAGCATCTAGAGTTGCTCACGTAAGAAAACTAACCCAAAATTCGTGATCAGCGCATTGAATTCCTACGGACTAGACTTTTTTCCTATTATTTTTCGTAGCTCAGACAAAATTTGTAAGAGTGAAAAACTGATACTCAGTCAAAATGCTACAAACTTTCAAAAAATGCACAATTTTGACTAAAAAAGTGCCCGGGCAAAAAAATAAACTAAATTTTCAGAAAATACCGATGAAATTACCCTAGGAAAAATTTTTGTTCGACTGTGAACGTGTCCCAGCTAAAAATTGAAAGGGCGAACACTTAAAACCAGGTGAAACCCATCCGAACTTTTAAAAATGCCCAATTTTTACCAAAAACAGGGTCTGGGTAAAAATGGATCAATTTCTCAAAATCTCCGGATGATTTTACCTCAGGAAACATTTTTGTTCTATTGTGAGACGACTTCAGTTAAGAAATGCAGGTGCGAACACTTGAAACCAGGTCGAAACCCTGCGAACTTTAAAAAATAGCCCAATTTCGGACCCAAAAAGTGGTCAGGACAAAAAAATGGACCAATTTCTCAAAATTTCCGGATGATTTTACCCCAGGAAACATTTTTGTTCTATTGTGAGACGACTTCAGTTAAGAAATGTGGGTGCGAACACATATGATTACACTACTGAAAAAAAAATACAAAGGGAAATAAGTAACACTGTTTTCAGAATAGGTTTTTCGTGTCTACAGCGTATGAAAAGTTGTCCGATGAAATTTTTTTCGCGGCTCCAAGCACAACTTTGGGTGTTCGTTTCGTGTGCACAGAACCAAGTTTGTGGCTTATACTATGCTCGCTGGAGGCAGCGAGCAAATTTGAAAAAAGCGCGCGAGGGAACATTCAGCCATATAATGCGTGATGCGCTCTCCGCTCGCTGCGCTCGCTCGCGCATCCGCATGATATACCTATTTTTGAAATAATGAGCATCACCAATAATCAAGGTAAACCATGTAACCTGAACGCGCCGCGCCGTCTGCCCCGATACAGGGTGATCCGTTGTGGTGCCCCAACTTGGACCACCCTGTGAATGGGCTTGACTGAAATCCATGAATAATTTCATAATTTAATAAATACCTATTCTTTTGCTAGTTTCTGTTTAGTATTTCCATAAGCAAGGTCTGCTTTTCAAGCGTGTGTGTGTGACATCAAAATTAGTACGAACGAAGTCGCCAATTCAGGCATCCTGTACGCGCAGCGCTTGCAGGCGGAGGGTGTTGACACAAAGTGGCTGCACTACGCTGACACGTTCCACGCCATTTTCAGTCTGCCGACGCCAACCTCTGACAAAGTTATGCGTGATGTCGTTGATTTCATACTGGAAAAACTGTCAATTGAATAACCTAACTACCGTACTATTTTTTTCTTTTTTTTAAGTTTTTTATCATTTTTAGCCGAAAAAACAGTGTTTGATACTTTTTGATGTTGCTTTCTGTGATGCAATATATATATAACTAAAACTTTTTCTTTTTTGGTAACGTTTTTTAATTTAATTTTTTGCAAAACGTTTATGTTTTATATACCGTTGTTCTGCTTTCACTGTTTGATCTAGATACCGTTCATGCACTTCTTTCTTTCGTCAAATTTTCTGTTTTTCTTTTAGTCTTTTAGCATACTTCAAAAAGTCATCATAGTGCAAAAGTTTGCAAACAGAATTAAAATGCAAAAAAACATTTTAGACATTATCACAATGCTAAACAAAATATGTACATATGACATGAATTGTTAACCATGGGTTTTCAAAAAAACGTATTCTTTTGTTTGTAGTGTTCCACAGAAAGATCTAACTGGCGTGTTGACATACTACCAGAAACTGAACAAAAAGGCACCAAAGGAAAGACAACCGAAACGTCCAACGAATGGAAGAATCGTGAAATAACTGGCAAAGCGGGCATACATAACTCACCCAAAAATTTCTTATCTTCAAGCCCTATTTCAAAAAATGTGCGTCTTCAATTTCTAAACTAAGCAATACAAGAAAAAACTTCTGAGCTGAAAGAAAAATGACAGTGACATTAAGCAAAGCAACACAAAAATGAACATTTTATTTTTATATGACATCGATAGAAATAGAAGCCAAGAACACCCACGATTTTACACATATGTACACGAAAACACTGGCAGATCCACAAATATACCCTGCAAAAAAGAACAAATTTTCAAAATGTCACGTGCAATAATGTATTGTATGCACATGGACGTGCACTTCGGCACTGTAATTGAAAGCTCGACGTCAGAAACAAGTATAAAAAACAAACAAAAACTCACGAATTCAATACATATAATTGAACAGAATATACAGTATACACTGAAGAACAAAAGAAAACACGCGCGCGTTTACATCGCCATCCGCTCGATCACCAACCGTTCAAGGGTGTACAGATGCTCGTCGTGAAACGATGGGAAGAGCTCGCGGGTGGCGTGCGCCAGTCGCAGCAAGTAGTCGGCGTTGCGCCCGGCGCGGCCCTCGGCAGCCGCGATCTGCTCGGCGATGCTCTGCTCGTCCGCAGCACCGGCGAACTCGTCGCTGTCCGCGCGCGCAACCACCGTCAACGCGTGCATCACCGTTTGTTTCGGGTGATCGGCGTCCCGTTTGGCGGGCGTCGTCGTCGTCAGCACGTTTAGCGACTCGTACTGATAGCCGTTCTCGATCTCGCGATAGTGCAGATGTTTCAGTGCGGCGTTGATCTGCGCGACGCCCTCGACGCGATACAGGACACCGACGGCGGTGGCGTGCGCGTCACGGACGACCGTCACGACACGACCCGGCTGATGCAAATGAAACAATAATTGCAGAAAAACAACAACAATAGTGTGTCTGCGTCGTGATGTTCATAATTCTTGCAGTGCTCAAGAAAGCAACAGTGTGTTTGAGTTTTTATGGAGAACTGAAGTTCTGAACTGGTCCCACAAAAAAAACATATCAACGAGGCTTTGAGCTTCGCCCTGAATCTCATGGACCTGACTAATCTTAGTTAACCATTTTTGACATATCCAACTATAATAGTCGATTGGTTGGCGGTCATGCATTCATTCAGATGTATGCACTCGGCGCAAACCAAATGCTGTCATCTACAGCAATCTATGCACAGAAGGCATGCATCAACCAATCAGCGAGTTGCATGGGTTTTTAAGTGAGACTGTATGTAGTGCAAATAAACCCCATATAAATGCACCTGCTCTCGGGTGCCACGATGCGACGCGTTGCCGTGCCAGAACCGACGCGCAAAGCCGGGTGCGATCGCCTTGCGACGTTCGGCGTACTCGAAGCCGGGATTCCAGATCAACGATCCGTAGCCGAAAATCCAGACGGACGGTCGTAGACGACGGTCGAAGTGAAAAATCGACACGTTGACGTGCGACGATTGCGGCTGCAGTGGTCGGTCGCGCATTGTTGTTGGGTGCTCAGCCTCTTGGTGGGTGAACGGTTGTGCGACAGCGGGTGGTTGGCGCAGCGCTGTCGACAGCATGTTTTGGCGACTTTTTATTTGTTATTTGTACACGAATCAAGCACACTTTGCGCCAGAAAGTGATTTATGTGAGCCGAATGTTGACTCTTGGTCGCTGTGGGTGGAACACACGAACCGCTAAAATGACAGTCACACTATCATACCTAGTTTTTAACATTAATTCGGAGTAAATATACAGTATTATTTTTATGAATAAAAGTCGATAACATCGGACGATAAGTGAACTGTTCAGAAAAACAACTATACTAAAATATAAAATGCGTCAGAACATAAGGATTTTCACAGAGTTCTAACTTGGTCAGTTGCGACGGGAAATTTTTTCTGATGGTATCTTAGTACTTGCCATAACTGTTTGTTGGCTCTGTGTCTGTCTGCGATGAATAATGTGTCTGAATTGCATCTTGAAAAAGGCAACACGAATAAATCTTCTCCACAGAACAAAATTTCAAAAAGAAATCTAGCAAACGTTTTTCACGTGCTATCAACGTGCAGACTAAATGAACTGCTGGACTGGAAGCAGAAGCACACTATTAGCAGACTTTCAGCGTTTTCAAATAGTCATATAAAAACTGTCAGGTCGCGCGCGCGCGTGACTTTTTTCCGAACTTTTAATGTACCCACAACCGTTGTTTACACTTCACAGAACAACCTACAGTTGTGTATTTGTGAGTTGTTTTTGTCCTCCAAAGTGACATCAGTGTTGTTTTTTTGTTTTTATCCCACAAACAACGGCGCTGTCAGCTGACGATCACACCACAGCACCACATTCAAAACTAGTTAGCACAGGTGTAACCTTTTTGTTTTTACACACGACTTGGATTGAACAATGGAAACAAAAACTACCATACAGTGCAACGTGCAAATAAAAGGTGAGAGTCTAAAGTCGACAGGTCTAATCACAATCAGGCGACTATGGCGCGGTGGTTGCTTTATCGCTTGGACTGGCCCAGTTCCAGCTGTCCAGCATTAACTGGGAAGAGTCTCTTAGAGCGAAGACGATACGCGGATCGCGGAACAATTTCAAACAAACAAACTGTCGTTGAATTACAAAGTACAAACAACTTTATCTGCAAGCGATTGGAAATTGAGTAGCTACAATAGTAGAGAACACATATGACGAGAAGCGAAGCGACGCCACACCACCATGATTAAAGCTGATTTTCTATTTTTGCCTGTAACTGTCTCACTTTTTTCATTTCAGCACAAGCAGCGTCTTTTTTTGCACGCATATCAAGAGAAGGAAACGCCAGGACGAGGAGGAACATTCATTTCTAGCTAGTAATTTTCAAAAAAAGTTGATCAGAAAACAATGCTCGCGCGTTAAAGTTCAGGACGTACATCAATCATAACGTGAAAAGTTATCGGTGGTATATAATCAAAAATGTTTCAGAAATAAAAGAAGACATCTGACAAAAACGCCTAAATAATGATTTATTAACGGCGCATTATCTGCAATTTTATAACAACAGAAAAAATTAGATCGAGAAAGGGCATCTATTCGAAATGTATGATAGCTGTTGCATCAGACAAAAACGCGAGACGTGGGGTTTTGTCTCAGTGGCTGCGCAAAGCCCAGTGAGAAGACGCAACAGTATGACGATATTGCATCAGAAAACTCGTGCATTGCACCAGCCAGCCAGTCAGATGAAACAAAACAAATTCGCTGCGTGCGTTTTGTGTGTAAAAACCCACACACACACACCAACAAGTCGTCGCTCACGCAGAATGAATAGCAGGGTGGGTGAATATCATCAAACGACATTCGTTCAGTTGAATAAAAAATTTAAAAAAAACCAAAAACAAAGACGTGCATTGCGTAACAAACAAATGTGATTATTATTTTTTATCAATTATTCGCGCACCGGTTCCGGAAACCATGAGGTACCAAACTCGGACAATTCTGCCCCGAGCAATTGTTGCTGCTTGTTTTCTGAACTTTATAACTTAAATCATGGGTATTGATAAAATTAGGGACCCGCACCAGACCCGACCCGATAAAAATGGCGTGATAAAACTACAGACCCGATGTCGGGTCGGGTCTAGACCAGAAAAGCGTTGATAAAACTACATCCCCGATGTTTTTTAAAAAGCGCTCAAAATTTGAAAAAATTCAACAAAAAATCTTGGCCCAAAATCTGCCAAAATAAACGTAATTGGCTAGAAACAGATTGCAAATATAACAAATGTTTATCCTTGGCGGGAAATTCAAATACTGAATCAAAACGTGTCTGGTCACGCGTTCGGTATTGTTTGCTTCATGCGGCTGATGTTACACGTTCCGCATGTATAAATGCGTAAATTCAAAATACACAGCTTTTCGAAATAGTCGTTTTATTGTGAGACATTTGTTGATGTTGTTGATGTTGATGTGCGATAGTTTTGCGGGGTCACAAAGAAATACCAATCATGACAACAAAACAAGTGAAAGCTGCAATTTTCAAGGAGAGTGGATTAATGCACAGCAAGCAAAGTTAGCTCATTCGTGAAACACGCTCACGCGGGGTAGCCTGATCGCGGGTCTATAGTTCTATCAATGCCCTTAAATCATGAGCCGTGAACCGTGTAACTCATACGTTGGCTTCTAATTACAAATTATTTAGTCAGCCCGACTTCATGTCGTACCTACCGGTTGGCCTATCAGTCTAAACTACCCGAGTGGGAAAAAACATACACGGCAAACTTTTTTTCGCCAAAAATATGACATGATATTTGCAAACCCTGGGCAAAACAACAAAACGGATCATGCAAACTTGTTCATTGTCTGGTTACAACACACATACGATTGCAAACGCAAAAAGGCTTGTCTTTAGGCTTTTTGACACTTGGCACAAAAAGGTGTTGAAGTATCTAGATATAAAAATATAAAAACTGGAGCGTGGATTTCACAATTATTGTTTTGGAGAGTTTACGCAACGCTTCGTTATGATAATCACCTGCACGGCTTCGGCACGCTCGTTGCTAATGATTCAATCGCGCGCCCCACACGCAGGGGTCGAGATGGGGGGGGTGGGGGGTGGGGTGGCCCCCCAACCAAGTCGACACCCCCCCCCCACCCGGGCAAACCCCCCCTCCCAAATTCCAAATTTTGGTCAAAATACCCCCCCCCCCCTCTCGAATTTGGGGGAGGGGTCTGCCCCCCCAGATTTCGACCTTCCAAACCCCCCCCCCCTACCAAATCCTGACCGTCTGACCACCCCCCCCTCTGATTTTGACTTTCGATGGAGACATTTTCTCTTGTATATCTCTATATTTCTCTCATCTGTAGGTATCTATATTATCTGCATGTTTGTATCTCAATATATATTGTATGTTTTTTGTATATGTACCACTTTGTTATACGTTTACCACTTTGTACGTCAATGTTTTCAATACTGTACTTCAATATCAAGTCTCACCCGTGCAGCGTGTCTCGTTCGTTTAGCTTTCAGATGTCCCGACCCGAACGAAAATCAAAGCAAAATGTATGACTAGAGAGAGGCCTTGACTGGATGCTGTGGTTTCTAGCACTTTTATTCGACAACTTTTGATCCGACCCCCCCCCCCTAAAATTTTCGGTCTCGCTCGGGACCCCCCCAACCAAATCGACCCCTACTAGCCATGTTTTGCCCAGACAATGTCATCGTCAAGAAAAAATTTTGGTCCGACCCCCCCCCCCCTAGAATTTTCGGTCTCGCTCGGACCCCCCCCCCCCCTAGAATTTTCGGTCTCGCTCGGGAGCCCCCCAACCAAGTCGACGACCCCCCCCCCCACGCGGGACGACCCCCCCCCCCAAATTTGGGCGGACCGCCCCCCCCCTCGGATTCGCCAAAAATCGGACTCGACCCCTGCCCACACGACACGCACCCATTTTTCTCTTATAAAAAGGCTTGGCCTAGGTTTACGAACATGCATTGCTTGTTTGTTTTATTTCTCTCTCTTGCATTCAAATTATTTTTTATGGTTGGCTTAGGATTAGATTAGGTTTAGGCATAGGGTTCGAATTTTTTTCAACTTTCAGAAAAAGTCTTCAAAAAATTTGGGATTTTTAAATTAATATATTTTAAATTAAAAATTTAGATTAAAACGAATTATTTTATTTTATTTTTTGGCTACAGTATGACCGAATAAATGAGGCAGTCCAATCAAGGCGGGGGGATTAGTCGCAGACTAGGAGTTGCCTTTTTCAAAAGTGCCATTGCCAGCAGTACCGTGGGCGAGGGGGGGTGGGGGGGTACACCCCCCCAGAGCACCAGAGTAGGGTTGTTAAACAAAAATGAAATTTAAAAAAAAAGTGATTAAAAAAAAACAAAAATGCCGATTTTTTTTTTAATTCGAAAAATTTTCCTCTAATATGCTCTGAAAACCTCAATTTTGGCAAAATTTTTCGAAAGTTCAACAAAAATTTTCTTTGATTATACCTCGTAAAACCTTTAGCAGTCGATTTTGGGCCGTTTTACCGACTGATTTTAGGCTACGACAACATCTGCGATGAAGTTTTTGAGCGTCCCAAAGCTTGGCTTACCATTTCCGATGCAGATAAGGTGACGATTCGCCTCGCAGAGCGTCCGATTGTGCTCGCTGCTCCGTTTGCAAGCGCTACGTTGTCTGGTTGCTTGCTGCTTCGTGTCGTGTCGTCGCAACACCATCAGAAGAATTGATCGAATTTCAAGGCGGTATGTTTGTCTTCACTTTAGCATTAGTTTAGCTGGGGACAATTAGTGACGTTTTGGAGGTCAAAACACAAGAAGAGGCATGGTGACGGTTTGGAAAAGGGGTAATTGAGGTCACCAAAACAAAATCTGCAAAGTTCCGTCATATGGGAGTCATTCGGGAGGCGCTTGCATATCATATGTGGTTCTTCGGACTCCCTGATTGATTTAGCACAACTTTGATTTTTGAAATTAAAAAAAAAATTTAAAAAAAAACAAAAATGACGATTTTTGTTTTTTTAACAACCCTACACCAGAGACCGTCGGGTGGGGGGGGGGTGGGGGCACCGTGCCCCCCCCCCCCCCCTAAAACCGCGCACCCCCCCATCGGACCCCCCCTCGCAACTAGGGCCGCCACCCCCCCCCCACCCCCCATGACCTTTTGGCTGGCGGAGCCCCCCCCCCCAACATTTTCCGTACACCCTAAAATTTTTTTTCGAAAATCATGATTTTTTGTCTATAAAGTCCATAATATAAGCTGAATATATGATAACTTGACCATCTTCATTGTAATTTCAACGATTTTGCAGCAAAATTTAGCGTTTTTCCTTCAAAATTTAAGCGAAAAATTATCATGGGGGGGTGGGGGGGTGGACCCCCCCACAGAAAATTTTGAAAAAATGCACTTTGGGGTGTCCCATGGGGGGGTCCCACTTAGGGTTAGGGGAAAAAAAAATCCGGATTTTTTTTTAAATTAAAATTTTTTTTCTACAAGTTAGGTTTGTTCGAAGCGTCTCGTCGAGCTGAGTTCATCTAGACTATTTTCAGAACGATCCGGAAAACTATAAGAGCGAAAATCGTGTTTTATTGAAATTATGTCCATTTCATAGAGGGAAAGTTGCATTTTCAACAGTAAAACAGGACAATTTTCGACGTGTACTTGAATATTGAACCGTTCTTAGTTGTTCCTCTTTAGAAAATCACCAAAATTTGACTTTGTTCAAAAATTCCTGTTTGCTGTAGCTAAGTCGGCAACCCCTGTCGACCCGGTCGCCCCCCCCAAGACACTTACTTTCAGGTTCAACCAGCTATGCTATCTGCCACATGGCGAGAGCCCACTCTTCAAATCATCGTATCGAAAACACGTACCATGATTTCGCGATCACGTTGCGGGCAACTGACAGACGCAAGTTTAACACGTTAGTTTAGCTCAGCACGCAAGTTTTAACATGTGGCCATGTTATCGGGTATCTGAAAAACGGTCGTGTGATGTGGTATTAACCAACATCTCCGCTCCAATTGTTTAACAATATATCGCACAACTCTATTGTAGACCTATAACATACGCCAATCAACAAAATATCATGTTCATCTCATGGCCTACCACCGACTGAAAAAACATGTTCTAAGTTGCAAGAAAACGATTTCTGAAACGATATTTCAATTCAGTTAAGTCATTTCAACGCTAAAAATTGACTCTAGAAGTCATCCAAATCGAAAAACATGGAGTACGTCGGTCAAAATGACCAAATAATGACATGTACCTAAGCACACAAAGAAGTTGGGAAGAAAAGTTGGTTTTTACCCAGCTCTCTCCCTCATCCAAAATTAACCGCTGGAGTGCATCCCCTCAGTTCTGGCTCAACAAGGACCTAGAGTTGCAAAAGTGAAACGATAGTGTGTTCTCCCTTTCTAAAAACTTTGCAGAATTGACACTTGATTTTTTTAATAAAAAGGAGCCGCTTTCCTAATGTTGCTCCATAACAGCGCCCTGCTCAAGGTCAAACTAACGGCTCAGAATCGATCAAATCACACAGTTTGAAATCGAACGGGTCGGCCAGAAAACGGACACGGCGGTCTTGGAATTTTTCGTAGATCGCCAACGGATCTGTGTCCGATCCACGAAACACAAACGATGCGGCCCGTTCTGCTCATTTTTTGTCGCAAGAAAACTTCAACACACTCTGAGCACGGAATTCGAGAAGGCGTTGCATATGAGTCAAGTCAGACCTGATGTACGTCTGGTTGAACTTCGCTGGAGACGCCCTGTCGATGGAACAGCTCGGACGCCGCTCGGCCCAGCATCAATCGTTTTGTTTGCCCGTCATCAAGAACAGATCCGCCCCAGGTGGCCTTGCTTTGTCCGACCTGATCGCGCCCATTCTGAACACGCAGTCCACCTTTGTCGGATCGCCACCGAGTTCGTGCACCTTTTCGCGGATCGTTTTTTGATCCGGGTTGTCCGTCTCATTTCCGCGCGCTTCGCCAACCACAGTCACCCGAGGCGTTGATTCTGGCCTCTTTTCGATTACAATGTTAGCTTTTTTGGATTGCCGTTCAGCCAACTCAGTGATCGAATTTTGTTGGCCGCGAACAGACTTGTCCACGCTGTAGAGCTCAGCAGTATCGGCCGGCAAACTCCTCAAGTGCTCGGGAGGACGGCCGTATGATTCATCCGGTGCTTGTTGGATTGAGCAATTGTTTTTGATCGTCTCAACCAGCACCTGATTATCCTGCATCGAGTTTCTCCACCGTAGCCACCAAAGTTTTCACTAACCCGACAAGCGCGGCCATGTCCTCGCCTCCCATGCTACCACCG
>JASANC010000903.1:0-59136 GCA_030248135.1 Theristus sp. LFF4_11 | reverse complement strand
GTTGGTTTATTTACAAACAAATTTCACGAACGCAAGGAATATGGGCATCAAAACAGCACCGAACTTCTTGGGTTTGCAAATTGATGCAACACCAATCGGAACGTTGGAAATATGCTCAATGTAATATGATCGTAGACTGTTTGGAAATCCTGGTCTCCAGTGATGATGCCAGCAATACTTGCATCACGAACTCATCATTTCCATGCTCTCCAGTGGACACGTTCTGCATGTACGTCTACTCGTGTTTCGTCGTTGACCCGTCCGGCGCAGACGCGCTGGATTTAATCAACGAGAACGGCTGCGCGATCGATCGCTATCTGATGGGCAACATTCAGTATCCGAGCGACCTGATCGGCTTCAGAGAGGTGCACGTGTTCAAGTACACGGATCGGCCAGCGTTGTTCTTCCAGTGCCAGATCAACATCGCCGTGAAGGTGCGTTCGCGGTTGTTTGCAACAGGCGATGAGTTTTCAAACATACGTCGTTACTGGTGGAGGGGGGGGGGCTGAGACTGGTGAGCAAATACAATAGGTGGCGGTTGATGAAGCTTTTTTGTGCCGTTTATCTCGACCGAAAATCTTAAGAAGAAGAAGACAAAAAAAGCTACAGGAGCCGAACGAAGCGTGCATTCGGCCGCAGTGTCAGGAGCCGACTGGGCGTGGCGACGGTCGTGGCGGCAACGCCAGGGGGCGTCTGTTCAGTCGACGTGGCAAGCGAAGTGCGCCAGCTGGCGTGGACACGCAAATCGACGTCACCGCGCATCTGCAGACGCTTGATCTGGACGACACGGTATGTTGCATTCGTGTGAAAACAAAAAATGGAGTGTTTTTTTAAATACATGCGTGTGGAGCTTGCAATTATTGACAGCTCAAAAATCGCAGCGATTTTTCGCAAAAAAAACACACAAACACTCGATTATTCAAGAAATAATTCTTGCCTTTACCCGTGCGCAGACGCTGTACCCGTTGTCTGACGAGGACTTACAGCGGGCACCAGTTCCCGCGCCACCGTTGATGCCAACAATCTTGCGCACCGAACACCACGACACCAAGTGTATCAGCATTGCTGGCTTCGCCATTGTGCTCGTCATTTCCGTCGCGTTGACATCCGCAATTGTCACCATTCTCCTGACAAGGCGACAACAAAGCAGCAAATGAGTGATTGGCTGAAAGCTGTTTTGGTGAAAAATCAGTTTTTCAGTGGTGATTGGTTGATTTTTAATGTTGCCTTCATTGCGTTCTTCCTGACATTCCTGTTCGTTCATGCCGTGTATGAGGGTCTTGTTACGTTTTTTATCCATTGTGTTTCATTTGATTTCCAAAAGATTCATACTTGTGTGTCTCAGTTACTCAATTGGTTATGTGTAGTTGTGCTTTACCGGTATTATCATTCCGTGAAGCATCGCTGTTTTGCTCTTTTGCTTTATACACAAAAGCAACCGTCTCATCAGTGTTGCATGACAAAATGTCATTCTATCGAGCAAAAAAAACAGTGTCGTTATTTGGAAAAGCACGTGCCGGAAACGACACACAGTAACAAAGATGCCAGAAGCTCGTAACAACTGGGAAAACTGCAGCGCTGTTTTAGCACCATATCTCTGCTCTGCACTTCGACAAAATCGATCTTGCACAAAAAAATTGTGGCATTGCCAGGCCATGGAACCGTGTGCCGGCCGGGTTTTCAGACAACGGCCACATTGAGAAACAGCACACACATCTGGCACATGTCACTCAGCAGGCGTCGTGTGCGTTCAGCCACTGTAACACGGGGCGCCGGGTGGCTTCTGCTGTGCGTGAAAATGGAAAGCCCGGATTCATCAACATTCATTTGCTGAAATTATACTCTGCAAGAATTGCTGATGAGGCGTTTCTTCGATTCACGCGCGCATTTGCACTCAGTTGACCGTGTGAGATTGCCGCTTTCAAGAGTATTGTGCTTGATATCGCAATCTGTGAAAAAATAAAACGGGTTTCGAATCTTTAGGTGTGTTCATCTGCCGAACGACGGCAGAACGTTTTTTTTCTAAACCAATGGTTATAGTGGTACCACCACTTGAAATTTCAATAAATTGGAGTTGAGATGTTCCCTTATTTCCAATGCGGCCATAATGGGCGGTTCTTGTTCGAGCCGGATGATTTCGATGATCAAAACGATTGGAGCCGAAAACGCGGTGAGTTTCGCAATGGGCATTTTTATTGTTGCAGCAGCATGCCTTGTTTGCCATGACACTAGTGACTCTGTCTGTTCTTGTGTTGTCCAGTCAAAAACGTTGTTCCGCATTTGTTCAAAAAATGTTCATAGAAGTTCTTCCGGGTTGTCATGGCGCCAAAAAGCTTGCTTTTCAACCGTTTGTTTCCAGCATTGTTCCAATTTTTGCAGTATCAGGGGATACGATTTTTTTGTTTCAAGTGCACAGCATTAGTACATTTTATGATGTTCAAAATAGAGACACGAAAAGCATTTTGAGTGAAACATTGTTGGTGAAGCCTGTGAAAATAACTGCAACATTTTGAGTTCAGTTGTAGACCGCGCACTGAGAAAGCTGCCCCACCGTGCTATGTGCTTATCGTGTTTTCGTGTTTTTCTTCGCCATCGCTTGCCTCGTGCGAGTGTACATACAAAAAGCAATATATCGATCAATGCGCCATGTTTACTTTTGCCAACGCGCGTTCCAAGCTCATACACGACCACACAAGTTTCACTAACCTGAAAATCAGCCTGCGTTGTTGTTGTTGTTGTTCAGAAAAACAGTGAAAAAGCGGAAGAGTGTTTTGAAGAGACTGGTTTGTGCTTCGATCAGTTTACTTTCGGTGCTGTCACACTCGTCTGGCACATAACACGCGACTGGAGACAAGCGAAAGTGTTGTGTGTGTGACTGGGACTGGTCCGTTTTTTAGTGAAAGGTTGACCATTATCAGTTTAAATCGTCTCGCGCTGTGACTAACAGCGATCTAATACGGAAGTTGTTGTTGTTGTTGTTGTTGTTGTTGTTGTTGTTGTTGTTGTTGTTGTTGTTGTTGTTGTTGTTGTTGTTGTTGTTGTTGTTGTTGTTGTTGTTGTTGTTGGGATGCTAAGCAATCGTTTTTTAGTTAGAGCTAACCAAGAAAAACGGACAGAACGCCGTCAAGTAGGGCGCCCACAGAGTTTTTATCTGTCATTAAGTGCCTATACACCGCTACCACCCAGGCCACAAGGGTGACAAGTTAGGATTTTGATGCGTCATTTAGAGCCAGAGGTTAGTCCCTTTCATTTCCTAATAAGCGAAAAAACAACCGTCGTATTCCGTCTTCATGACCTGCGCAATTTTGATTGGTGATAAACTTTATATGAAGTTTATAAATTTTATTCCGCATTGAATTTCACCATGTCATGTGCGTTGTTTGGACTGATTTTTTTTATTTTTGTGGTTTCCCGAAACTCAATGCGCGCATAGAGAAGGTAAACAGTTTCATGCATGACGCGGGAATTCAAAATTGACGAAGTGATCCGATTCCCCTAAATAGAGCCGAGCCACTCAGGCGATTTTGAATTGCCCCATAACGATTGAAACTAGTTTCCTTTCACGTCTGCAAACCCAAGGATCCCGGAGTCGCAGAACCTAAAACATTGCTACATTATCTGGCACACACTATCAGCTGATGCCCGATTGAATGACAACGAATATCCGATTTCGCATTCACAAGTTTTTCCCCTGAAATTAATGAATATTCAAATAACTTTGTCAGATATACGGCTGTTTGAATCTGCCAGACACAACAGCTTGTCCCTCGTTATGTTTCCAGGCGCAATATCAGTCAAAGAATTACTCAATTTTCAGTGTTTGACTGTACTGCTAAGCCGAGTTTACCAATATATGAGGATGCGGCGCTATATTTTGCTGGGTGTAGCAGCACTGGAAGGATGTGATGAGACATGTGCACAGGAGCACACCGCACAGACATGCGCAAGCTAGCCTTTCGGTGGCTTATGCGCTAGGCATTGTTAGCTTAGCAGCATGGCAGCTTGTTTATTTGATGATCGCAGTCACTGCGTTCGGTCGATCCCTATCAGCAAACCATGCGCCTGGTCTAGTACGCATCAAGCTGGTCACACACCACTTGAAACTGTGTGCTATTTTGCAAAAATGGGCCATGAACAACAACAGATCGTGGCATGTTCAATTCAAATGGATCTTGCTGCATTGCAGAGTGTCTGGTTTTCCGTGTTTATCGGGTTCCACAACAGCTGTTCAACCCCAAAGACACTAGCCACAATTGAAACAGGGTTTCTGTGACACACGAGAAGCTTGAATTCCATGCAGCATATACTGTTCAGTAGCTGGCTCTCATTATGTTAGCATGTTAGCCCGCCCAGACGTAAACACATGTGTAGATGTACCTTCATGTGTCATGCAAATATATTTTGTGCATCTTCGCTGGCATTTTATGCGCACACATCAACAGGAGTAGTTTTCTGCGTTGGTCGTGTGAATTTGCAGCCGTTATTCATCAGCCCGCTGAAACAACTTTTTTCATCGTTTTTGGAAGAAAAAAGTTTAATTCATGGGGATGCATCTTGCATTAGCCATCCGGCGATAGTGTGCGTGAGCCATGCTTTTTTATTTTTTTTCAATTCAGTCTGCGTGATGGTATGGCAACATGTAGACTTGTCATAGCAAGACGTTTTCGTGTTGCATGCTGATTGGACAGAAGTTGAGATAGCCAGAAATGCTCAGATTTCACTTTTACGGTGTTTTGAACTAAACAAATGGAACCAAGTTTCCCACCTTTTCTTCTCGCACCAAGTTCTCCAGTTTCAAGGGCTCCACCGTGATGCCTAAATCGTGTTTGTGTTCGTTTTTCATGGCTTGTTAGAATTTTTTCAAAATTATTCGCATATGTTTTTGTTACTAGTCGCGTGAAAGGCTGATAAACATGTGCTATGTTGTACTTTAAGCGGCGGTAAAGAATGAGAAACGTCGAACTGTTGACGACATTAATCCATTTCTGTGCGCAGTCATTCGTGGTCAACCTTTCATAATTTAATAACAGTTCAACGTCACGTGTGTGTATGTTGTATTTGATACAGTTTGCGCATGCGCTTAAAGTGAGATAAGCGTGACATATTCTTTTGACGTCAGTGCGTGTAAAATTTTCCATTTTTGTTGAGATTGAAGTGCCATTGCTTACTGTGCACAATGTGTAAAACTCAAAAGTAAATCTTGGACATGCCTATTTTATGATGTATTTGTTGCTGCTAATCGCAGTTGTGCTCTGTAAAAAAACTATATCGATAGTTGCACAAGATGCTGATCGAGCCCGTTGGAACCGGCTTCAGGACTTTTGTTGAGACCCGCCATTGTTTCAGACCTCTATCTGTTGAGATGGACATCGTTTCGGACCTCAGCTAGAATTTTTTATTTAGGTCCGAGACTTTATGCGCGCATAGATACAAGATTG
Organism: Theristus sp. LFF4_11; assembly: GCA_030248135.1. Lineage (NCBI taxonomy): Eukaryota > Metazoa > Nematoda > Chromadorea > Monhysterida > Xyalidae > Theristus > Theristus sp. LFF4_11. Next base: position 53,698 of record JASANC010000903.1, on the reverse strand, counting down.
TAGGTACAACGCTTGCAACTTGCGTGCATGACGCGGGGATTAAAAATTTACAAAGTGATCCGAGTTCCCTAAATAAAGCCGTGTGTCACTTAGGCCACTTCGAATTGCCACAGAAAGATTGACACTAGCTTCCTACGTCTGCACACGCATTATTGAGTCGCAGAATCAAAAAATGTTTTATGTACATATTTCGCACTTTTGGGGCCGTACGTTTTCCTCGTTTTCCTTTCGATTTTTGTCGAGTTGTTTTGGTGAGCGTGTTCTTGTAAATACAGATGTGGAGAGTTGCTTTAATTGACTGCAGTGGAGAGTCGCTTTCCTTTTTTATATATTCAACATACAATTGTAACTAAGCTACATTGTAAGAACAACGCTTTTTGTTTATTTGGTTTTTGTTTTTTCTGTTACTTATGTTTGTTATAAGTTATATTGTGTTTGTTTTATTCGGTGTGTTTGTCACTCGCATCCGATTGAGCTGATTGCCTTCATTTAAGTATGCTGACACAGCGCTCAGTACGCGGCTTCAAAAGTATATCATTTTTATGAAACGCATTTTGCCATTCTTGACTCAACTTCTGAGGCAGAACACTGTGACGTCTTCCTTCAATTCAAGATTCACACACACCATGACAACTGTGACTTTATATGAAATTGTAAAAAGCTCCATGGGTATAACCGCTAAATATGAATACGCAACGGCACACATTGTTGTTCAAGTTCGAGTTTAGAGTTTCCCCAAGAGAGTTTTAGCTGAATTCGTCCATTTTTCCTCTCTCCAGTATTTGAGCGGAATCGCCAGCTACACCTACAACTTCATCACCTAAACCTTACCTGAGCTAAGCCTTGAATACAGGATAGTAAACGTTGAAACTTTCTCATGTTTTTGATCATTTTTTGCCGTTCTTTTTTTCTCTCTCCCAAAACGTCCACATATACATATTCCAACATAATTTAGTTTGTGCTCTGGTTTGCAGTGTGCCGGTCAGCCAGCCAGTCTAATGGTCGTTTTCCTCTTGTGTGTCTGCTTGTGTGGCCCCCACTACTTTGTGTCGTGTTTCTGCCTTGGTCGCCTGCTTCCTGTCAAGGAGCATGGCGCGCCGCATGCAAGGAGTCATTTATTCGCAAGGCTTTCTGCTGCGCAAAAGCTGGTTCGCGCTGCTGTGCTTTTTGTTGCACGGTTTCTGTGGCGTGCTATCCCGTGAAATTTTCTTTCAAAGTCTGTATTTGAACGTACATCTGCAGGTTGTAGTCGTTTTTGTACTTGTTGCACGGGAACACGCGAAAATAGAAATTTCCGCGATGGGGTCCGTCCGGCGTCATGCCCGCCGCGGTGTCCGAATCCGTAGGCGTAAAACTCCCAGGTGGCTTCGCTATTCGCTGCTGGTAAGCTTTTAGTTCCGGGACACCGCGGCGGACAGGACACCGGACACGTCTTTGAATACTTTTTATTCAGCGTGAAATACATAGTGCCGAATAAGCCAAAATTTGTCCCTTTGTTTGTTTTCTTCACTTTGTGTTCAGTTCTTTATTATATCAAACGCGAATACAGTCGCAATATATCTTCTTGACGCTTTGATGATTTGGCGTTCTTTCGTTCGATGCGTTTGCACAATGCAAAGGCGAAACAGTTCAATTGAAATAGAAAAATTCTTCTCGTTAGCAACTGTCGTCCAAGCTGCGCAACTTTTTTCTCCGATTTTGATCCGAAAGCGTTTTGATGTACCGCACGGCTTAAAAAACACGTGTCTGTTCTAGTTTTTTTGGAACATTCTGCAATATGGTACCATCGACTGGCACACGCACAAACCACAGCCAATCCCGCAGAAAACATTGTCAAAAATTTCAGTTTTCGTTTTGTGCTTACAAGCGATACTCGGCAAATGTCAATACAGGTCAGCATAGGAATCTAAAAAAAAAAAATTTTTTTTCCCGGATTTTTTTCACCCCCCCCCCAAAAAAATATAATTTAGTTAGTGCCTGCATGCTTTTCAACTCTATTATCTGCTTCCTTTGAGTGGGTGAATCTTATCTGATTCCATCATCCACAACGCTTCAGTACCCACGGTATGTCGGTGTACTAAACATTGCACATATTTCGAGCGATTGAATTTTTCAGCCACAAATTTACGGAACATGATTCCTTTTTTGTGCGCGGCAGCGACTGGATGCACCGTGAAGAGCACCTTTTCAGCGAACTAAACAGATTTCTTTGAATCAAGCGCACGCTGATGCATGCACGTGCTTTGCTGGCGTGACGGATACGCAGCCAATATCCCAGGAATGCTGAAAGCCGCGCGTAGCATTCCGTGCTGAGTTTGACAGGATGGAGAAACGTGCGCGCTGGCACTGCCGCGAAATCCAAATCCAAAACTTCACTCCGACGCAGAACTGAATCTGAATTGAAAAACGTTGTATGTACGTGTTTTGAACCCCCAGTTGAGTCGGGGTTTGTGCCCCCCCCTCCCACAGACGAAACTCATCACCCTCTCTTTCCCTGTGTACTTCGGGGGGTTTGTTAATTCGTTTTATTTCGTTCGTACACGACAGAACCAGCACAGAATAAAAGGAGGGAACACCGTCTGTTTTCGCTTTGACTATGCGCGGCACATGATGCGCACGAAGACAGACGACACAGCGAAAATTGTATTATTTCAGTTCATTTCGGGGTTTCATTTCATGATCGACGAGCAATGACATGTTTGCTCAGCGCTCCATTTCACCACAGTTTCAGCTTCGTTTTTTTCTGCGTCTTGGACGTGTCTTTGAATCTGCTGGATCCATGACAAACGCAAAATTAGCCGTTGGTTTAATGTACATTTCTTTTTATGTTTTCATGGAGGTTTATCACCATAAAATTCCGCTGATACACGCGTGCGAACATGCAGCCGGAACTTCATTGGCACGAGCCACACCGCTTAAAGAAATCTGGCGTGTTTCCATCGGCAATAAAATACGCCAGCTGGCAAACACCAATATGTGTTGTGAACAGTGAACACCAATAAAAAAGCCAGATTTTTACATACAATGTACATGGGGATATTCCCCGAGGTATGTCCCGAAAGTACCTGTTACGATTTCTTCTCACTGACAATTTCCATCGCAAAAAGCTGGTAATCCATTCAGCTGGTTCAATGTTTTTCATTCTCGGCGGATATGGTTCATGAGCAAAGCCAATTTTTCATTGAAAATGTGTTCATTTCTTTCTCCGACCGGAGATGCGAGTCCCCACCATTTTTTCGGTTCTCTTGTTTTTGCAAAACAAGACTGATTATCAACACGCTGTTTCAACAGAGAAAAATAATAATAATGACTGAAATTGGAGCTTGAGAACGCAGCTGACACAAAACAGCGCGCTCGCCGGACACGGACTTCACTTCATTAACTTCAATATTTCAATGTTTATCGCTATTTTTGCATTGTATGTTTGAGCAGCACAGTTCAGTACCTCCTTTAAACAATTCTAATCAATTACTGTGTTTTATCGTGACACATCAACACGGGCTACATGTACAGTATTTCATTTCAAAGAAAGTGGTGGTCGCTTTTGTTCATACGTGAAAGTCTGACAGAGTTTTGTTCCGGTGATACAATGTATCTAGGTGCCTGCCCAATATGTAATTGACTTGTTTTGAAATCATAAAAAGTCGTTGCGAGCAAGTAATAGTGTCGTGTACAACAATACCACAGTTGGGTAATTACGCAGTTACAGTTTGTGAATATTATATCTACTCAAGAATATTGTTATTAATTTTGTGCCACGGCTTATAAAAATATGTTGCGAGCAGAGAAGATTACAGTGAGTTGCGTGCGAGTTTTGCATCGTTCGTAAAAACAGCATAAAAATTGCCATGCGAATCAGAATAGGCGACTTTTGCTAATTAGCGTGCCTTTCTTTTCAATTCATGATGCCTTTTTCAATTCTTTTTCAGATCAGCATGCTTTTCGTTTAATTGCGCAAAAGAAACGTCTTGAAAGCTCAATATCTGTTGTTAGTCGCGCTTTTTATGGTATAGCTTATTGCAACCGCAGTTATCTCATTCCTATATTTGTGTGGAGAACTTTGTTTAGTCAGTAACAGCAGTGCAACACTGCGAACGCCCACCAAATGCCTCGCACTAAAATTAGCGTGGGTGCGTGCCGCACGATTTGACATACAATACGAAAACGGCGGGAAAAAAATGCCAGTTTATCGTGATATCGCTAACAATGAAAGGCACGTAGCGGGGCGTTCATGAAGAAGTATTTGGTGACCGCGTAGCTGTATATTTCAACAGAGAGCTTCGCGGTCACTAAATACGGCTTCCTGAAGGCCGCTTAAATGCCGTGAATGGCGCGTTCACGGAGTGTGCCAGACACACAGAATGGCGATAATAACAGGCACACACGCACAATAGAAATGACCAGAGTGGTGGTGTCCGGTGTCGCTGTCCGCCGGCGGTGGTGTTCTGTTCCGAGGGAATGGTGCCCCACTCCACTGCTGATTAGTTACAGTTCCGGAACACCGCGCCGGACAGAGAACACGGAGGGCGGACAAACCGCCGAACACCGGTTTCTGTTAGCGAGCACCAATTTATTCCGTATTTGCAGCAGCGCACACCATGGGACAGACGGCAAGCGGCGCCGGCAACGGCAGCTACGTCGTCGAGATCGCACCTCCGAAATTCTCGGGCGGCGGCGGCGGCTCCGCGAGCGGCTGGCAGCCAGTGCCGCAGTGCGAGCAGCCGTCACCGAAGCGGCCAGCCACAGCAGCAGCAACCGTGCGCGCGCAGCCGCAGCCGTGGCGCATCACCGTGAATCCGACGGCCGCTGATACGCTGCAGATGGCGTTGATCGAGAAATACAAACAGCAGCAACGAGTCAGACAACAACAACAGCAACACAAACAGGCAGCGCAACAGCAGCAACACAATTCCCTCGAACATCACAATCACCATGACGCGAATGACAGCAACAATGCGCACAACTTCGAAGGGCTCAGTATAGCGGCGAGCACCAGCAGCGGCGCGGTCAGCTCGGGCGAGTTGAGTGGCAGCACCAGCAGGACGTCGTCGCCGAGGCAGATGAATGGTTGGTGGCGCACAGTGTGTGCGATTGGCGCGTTGCTCGAATGTTTCACATAAAGTTCACATAGTTTCACGTTCACACAAAGTTCAAGTTATTTTACGTTCACGTAAAGTTCACATGATTTCACGTTCACATAACAAAATTTGCACAGTTTCACGTTCACATAAACTTTGAACACTGGCGGAAAACCAAGATGTTTTCGCTGATTCTGATGTACCATTCATGGCAATCTGATCGCAGGTCCAGCAGAATGCAACGGTCAACCAGCAGCCGAGAGACAGCCCGCCCCGTCGGTGACGTCACGGCGTACGCAGGCGGAGCTGTTCACGAGCATCCGCGGGTTTTCTGGCGCCGAGTACAGACAGAAACTGGCGGCAACCATTGATCGACTGTACGGCACCACGAAACTCATCGATGCCGGTCAGCAAAAACATGATGACATCACACCATGGTCTTTTCGGTTCTGCGACTCAATGCGCACTGAAGATTTCGAAATGTCTGTTTCATGCTTGACGCGCGACAATTCAAAATTGGCGAAGTGATCCTCCGTGTCCCCGTTTAACTAACCAACTTTATTCAGAAGACGCAAAATGCCTGGTGCTGGCGTTGCAGCTGCGCGACACTGATGAACTGCTGCTGAAGTCGTTGACCGCCATCAGCAACCTGGCTGCGTTCACCTCAAACCAGGTGGGGGCGCAGAAACTCGCTGGAAGTCATGCGTTTGCGACCACGGTTCAAAAAAAATCCGCAATTCGTGTGATTGGTTTTTGAGTAGTTGAAGACATTTTTGGCGCAAAATCGGATTCATGGAAAATGTCGCATACAACCTGCACTCGAATTCTATGACATATCCAACCTAGCTTGTTGGTTGGCCATCACGTGTGATGCACGTTGGAGGCGGAGCCTGATCTGCACACGTCAGGTGATCACCAGCCAATCAGCTAGTTAGTTGGATATGTTTCATAGAGTTCCGACTTATTATCGCGAGTGATGACCATTCATGAACGCATCGCGAGAGATGACCATTCATGAACGCAGGACTTGCTGCGCGAGCACGGTTGCATCGCACAGATGCGACCGCTGCTGGACGACGAGGCGCTGCCGACGTCGACACGGGTGATGCTGACGCAGGCCATCGGAAACATGGCCGTCAACCAGATCAACTTTGCTTCGTTGCAGGTGACTGCGATGTTTGGAAATGGTGGCTGCGTTTGAACAAGATTGACGTTCAGTTTGAACGAAATCTGATTGTTGCCGCAAGGCATGTTTGGCAGGAAAGAATCAACCAACAGAAAAGTCGTCAGATTCAGATTTATTTCAGCGTGTTTTTTCAACCAAAGTAGCCTTTATAAAAATTTTAGGTTTGAAGCAAACAATTTCAATAAATTTTCCTATTTGACACAGTTGTCTTGTTGCGATTGCAGGATTGCGTGCCGGTGTTGTGCGCGCGCCTCAGCAGCTGTCGCAGTACGGAGCTCGAGAAGATGGTCGCCGCTCAGACGCTCACCAACCTCAGTCTACACGTGGCGTCCGATCAAGTTCGACATTACGCCAAAGTGGTGACGCCACTGTACACCAGGTGGCGACGATTATGACAAATTGATTTGTTCAACCAAAAGTTGAAGTGTGTCAGGTCATACAGTCGAACTTTGAAAGTTGCAGGCAATTTGATTGGTGATCACGTAATGCATGCTTTCTGTGCAGGCATTTCTGTGGAGGTGAAGTCTGTGTCCTGCACAGAAACAGAAACGTGATCACGTGATGCAGAACGCATGAATCAGCTGTTAAAAAATAGTTTATGTTTAGAGTTTGACTGTATTGTGCAAAGTCATTGCAGTGTTGCTTCAGACCCTGATTTCTACTCTTCCAGATAACTTGAGCACTTTGACGTCGGTTGCAAAGCAACGTTTTTCGTGTTTACAGGATCTGGCAAAACAGCAAAGTGAACGTCATGGCGTTACGATTGCTCATCAACCTTTCATGCAGTCATGAGATGGTCGTATATCTTCTCGCAGCCAAGGTACAGTTTTTTTAAAATCCTGTACACAAGAAAAACAATTATCAGACCACGCAAACCAAAACGAAAACCAAAAGTTCCTAAGAGAGGCTGCAGTAAACGTGCGAAACATGCTCGGCCTAACATTTTTTTTAAAAACCACCAAATCAATCCACCACACAGCACTTTTTCACAATCGTAAAACTTTTTCACCATAAAACTGGCTCCAGGATACGACGGCGGCACAGGACACAAGAGCGGCGGTACACGAGTGTTCGGTCCGTTTCTCTCAGAGCGTCTCTGACGCGAATCATTTTATTTTACAGGCGCCTGCCGGCATCCACGCGCTGCTCGACCACCACCAGCCGGAGGACGTGCTGGTGCGATCGGCGACGTTTCTCACGAACCTCTGTCTGGCGATCGACGCCGCTGCACTGAACTGGACGAGCGATCTGATGGCGAAACGACCGGACCCGACCGTGAAACTCGAGCAGACCGTATATTACGTGCTCACCGGTCACATTGCGCTCGCTGAGCTCGTGCGCCGCTGTAAACTACTACGGTACCACCCTAATGAGGAGATCGCGCAGCGGTGCGCCCGAATCGCGGCGTACGGTGACGCGCGGATAGATGCGGCCCGACCGATGGCGCCGGTCGCTGCGACACCGTGAACGGAGTGTGTCTTTGAGTCGGACTTGTATATAAAAAAATAAACAAGAACAAGAACGTATAAACAAGAGCGTTTTTCAAGGCAGTTTTTTGCGCTGTGCACTTCGGAAATAGCGATTGCTGGACGCTGTTCGCCTCTTCTTGCGGTTTCGCTGTGAGATTTTGCGGTCCTGAATGTTTTTACTGTACGGTCTTGGATGTTATTAAGACTGTGCGGTCGGACGAGCCCGGCGTGTGTGGTGAAACCGCAGAAACAACAGTGTCCAGCACTAGCGGTGTCAGTACGAAACGTTTTTGGTGACTTTTTTCAATTGGTGATCTCGATTATGAAACATGTGTTCATTATGTTTTGGTTTGTTTTGCATTGCTGTTGTCTTTGAAAAACCGATGCTCGCTCACATCGAACTCGTGTACCGGCTTTTGTCAGTTTAATGTTTTTTTTATTCTGTTTCAGATTCCGCGTTTTGTTTCTAGCGTCATTTTTTATTTCTGAAGTTTTAAAAGTTTCATATTGAATGGTCGATAGAATTTTTTCATACAATATTGGGAGTTTTTGTTTCTGTTTACATTTGTGACGTCATCAATTCCATTGCGTTTTCTGCTTGTGGTTTTGTTTTCATGCGGTAAACATCTTTTTTTTGAAAATGTTGTTTGTCAAATACTGTATCAAAATAATCTCTGTATTTTTGACCGATTTTCGTATTTTCAAAAGTACTGGATAAATTTCAATAATTTTCCAAAGTATACAAAACGAATTGTTTGCACTGAAATATTCTATCTCTGGCACTGTGGTAACATGAGAACCAAGCCGGGGAAATGGGGCTAACGGAGGAATGTAATCGAACTACAGCTCATGCGTTGAAATTTTTAAAAAAATTTCTATGTATCTGTTGTTTTCGTTTTGCATGACAATTTTCTTTGTATTGATCAGCATGTGCTGACAAAAATCCACTTGTGTGGTAAAACGTCATTTGTTGAAAACGTTCTGAACATCAATGAAATTCGAGAAGATACAGTAATTCATTCTAGGAGTCAAACTTTCGCTGTTGAACGAATGGTCATTCATTGCTACTGTACTTTACACACTGCAGAGTAAAATTCAATCAAGAAAAAATAGAGGTTTCAAAATGAAGCACCAGTGCCGTGACGTTTCAACGAGCATTGCCGTTAAACAGCACCAGGTTGCACTCGACCCATGGTACCGTATCACGACGGCGCATGGCGTCCTAGACATTGCCTCGGCCGGATCGTGGCGACTCCGCCTACTGTGGGCCGCCATTCTGCTGTTCGTGCTCGCCACGCTGACGCTGCTGCTGGTGAAGATGTTCACCGGCTTTTTAACGATTCACTGGATTCGCCGTACGTTTGAGGTTGACGTCGAGGTGCTGCCGATGCCGCACGTCACCGTGTGCAACTATAATCGGTTCGTGGAATGTTTGGTTAATTGTTTTCGTTGAAAACTCTACGTATTGTGTGATAATTTAAGCGCATTCATGAAGCAGCTACGTGTATTTAGTGACGCGTATAGCTGCGTTGAAACATAGCTACGCGGTCACTAAATACTGCTTCATGAATGCCTCTTTTGTGTCAAATGAACACTGCGCGAAAAAAACAATTGACAACAAACTAAAGAAAGGGTTCAGCTGAGGGATCACACCACTCAACGGACTACTGTCTTTTCTTGTGGTTCAGCGACTCGATGCACGCATAGATGCATACCGTAAAGTCTTGCATATAAGGTTCCTCCCACTTATAAGACCCCCACCCAAAAGTGGGCGGAGTGTCACACGGCGGGAAACCCAAAAATTCAAAATTTTGAATGGGTCAAAATCCCAACCCGTTTATAAGGCCCGGAATTCCTAATCTTCGCTTTATAAGGCCTCCTCCCACTTATAAGGTTGTCACACAAAATTCCACTTTTTTCAGAAATTTTTGATTTTCAAATTTATATAAGGAGACCTTATATGCAAGACTTTACGGTAGGTAAACATGTTCATGCGTTACGCGGAAATTCAAAATTGAAGAAGCAACCCTGAGTCCCTGCGTCCCTGAAAACGGGTAACTTTCAAGCAATTTCTTCTCTTCGTCTGCAAACGCATTGGGTCGCAGAATCAAAAGAAAAAGATAATACGTACATTCGCTTAAGACCAAAAAGTTACTGAACAATACAATGTACCTATGTGATTTATTGTTTAGTTTTATTTTACAGAGAACCAAAACAGTGGTCAGTTCTATAAAAAGTGAATAGTGCTTGAAAAGTGAATAGTTCTACTCCAGGGTGTTCCAAAATTGTTCCAAGACCTTGACAAATTCCGGTTGAATACTTGAACCAAAAGTTCATCTTTGACCGAAGTTTCCCATTGATTGGATTGATATTTCTAATTTCCACGCAAAAATGTTTGTCTTTGAAGCTGATGTCTTGATTATTTTTGCAAAATTTCTCAAAGACTAACTTTTGGAACACCCTGGAGTAAAAATGTTCACTTTTCAAACACTATTCACTTTTATAGAACTGACCACAGGGTTGTTCTCAGTTTCCCAATTTTGCTTTATACTGCTGCAGAAAAAAATGAACCAAGAATCAACCTTTATTCACTAAATTTCAGATACCGTAAATCGAAAGTGCGCGAATTGAAGCTGAACGAAACGATCATCCACTACTTGTCGTCGCTGTACCACCTTGACTATCCGTTTGTGTCGCATGAGCACGGCACTGGCAGACAGGACAGCAATGCGACGTTGGCAGCCATGTACAGACAGTGGGCGGATGGACACAACTTCAGGTGCGTCGTGACAGAGCACACTGATTGCTTGGTGCAACAGCCAATCAGCGCTACCCAAATGCCGAGCATTCGCAGTGTGGGTGAACAGATACCGCATAAATTGCGAAAACACTGAAAGAATAAAGTTGGGTCAAAAGACACGTCTGGAAATGCGAGACTGAAGAAAATCGTTTTGTAGTGTTTTCATACGTTTCAGTGTTTTGCATTGCGTTTTTTTTGAATCACGACATTCTGATCCACATGCAATCAGTCAGTTGTAATCAGTCATCAGTCACCAGTCCACCAGTCAGTCACCAGTTACCAATAGTCACCAGTAGTCACCAGTCACCGGTAACCAGCCACCACTCACCCGTCACCATTTCACCAGTCATCATCAGTCACCACTCACCACTCACCAGTCACCACTCACCACTCACCAGTTACCAGTAATCAGGCTCCAATCACCAGTCCATCAGTCCAACAGTCACCAGTCACCAGTTCACCACTCACCAGTCACCACTCACCACTCACCAGTCACCACTCACCACTCACCAGTTACCAGTAATCAGGCTCCAATCACCAGTCCATCATTCCAACAGTCACCAGTCACCAGTCCACCACTCACCAGTCACCAGTCACCAGTCACCAGTCACCAGTAACCAGTTTCCAATCACCAGTTCACCAGTTTACCAGTCACCACTCACCAGTCACTACTCACCAGTCCACCAGTCACCAGTCACCAGTCACCAGTCACCAGTCACCAGTCACCAGTCACCAGTCACCAGTCACCAGTCACCAGTCACCAGTCACCACTCACCAGTCACCAGTAACCAGTTTCCAATCACCAGTTCACCAGTTTACCAGTCACCACTCACCAGTCACTACTCACCAGTCCACCAGTCACCAGTCACCAGTCACCACTAACCAGTCACCAGTAACCAGTTTCCAATCACCAGTTCACCAGTTTACCAGTCACCACTCACCAGTCACTACTCACCAGTCCACCAGTCACCAGTCTGCAATCACCAGTTCCCAGTCACCCAGTTCACCACTCACCAGTCACCAGTTCTCAATCACCCCATTCACCACTTGGTCACCAGCCAGTCACCACTCACCAGTCCCAGTCACCAGTCACCAGTGACTTGCCAGTATGTGTTTTCTTGCAGCATCTACGACACGGTGAATGCGCTAGCACACACATGCGAAAGAACGTTCCTGATGGTTCGGCCGCAGTTCGTCGTCAACCCGCGCCACCGTGTGCGTGACGTGGACGTCTGCGGCAACCAATCACAGTATGCCAGCATACATCGCACGTATCGCCCTGATTTCGGGCTCTGCTGGACGGTGCAGTTCAACGAGAGTTATCAGGCACGCAATTGGGTTGGGTGTGCATAACGTGTTTTCATCATTTCTCGAAAAGTCCAAAAACATATCCGCTCATCATATCCAAAAACATCATCCAAAAACGATCAGTTTTGGAATGTATTCTGTGGTATTTTGTCATTTTCTTGAGCGCGTGTACGCATACAGTGTAACAGTATTTTTTTTAAACCTGCCACTATCGCAGAATACAGAGCTCGCGGAAGAAAACACCGGTGCTGCAAGAAAACATATTTACTCACAATTGGGGTGCTGGATTTCAACCCGATAGATTCGTTCTTCCAACTGTAATTCGTACATTCGCTTCGTTCTTTGCGAAAACCAGTGTCCGGTTTCCACCAACACCGTGTACGTACAGGTGAGCGAGTCCGGTCCGTTGCGCGGCGGTCTGTACCTGATGCTGAACACGGACTCGCGCGACTACGCGGGCTACATCGACGACCACATGATCGACATCGGCTTCATGGTGTCCGTCTCGTTCGGCCGGGACGGCGGCGCACAGGACATCGCGATGATGTCGGGCACGCACGCCTGGGTGCAGATGAGCTTCCACGAGAAGAACGTGCAACGCGATCTGTTTGACATCTATCCGGCGCCGTGCTTGCCGCGTGAGTGAGCGCGCTTTTTATTATCTGTTAGCAAGTTATCGCTCGAAGAAAGGTGTCCGGTGTCCAGTGGGTGTCGCTGGGCGCGGTGTGTCCGTGTCCCTGAAATACAGGGTGGGCCAAAAAAAGGTTCCACTTTTCAGCCCTTTTCAGCACACGCCAGTGAGAGGTACTTGAAATTGGAACCTTTTTGGCCCACCCTGTATTGTATAAAAGTGGCACAAAATGCCGAGTGTGTAGTGTTGTCACCTTAATTTTCGGGACACCACATGGCACAGGACCCCACAACACCAGGCGCCATCAGGACACCTACACGGACAGGACACCGGACGCCTGTTCGGACACCATTTCTAGCGTGCACACTGATTGGTTATAAAACTGTGACAACACCAAAAATCAGTGTACTTTTTTTCGAAAAGGCTCCGAACTGAACCTGACGTTCTTCGCGGTCGGCTACCGCCGCGACGGCTGCTACCACAACTGCATGTTCACGGCGAACTACCTGCGCTGTGGGTGTGTGCTGATGCAGAGCACGCACGCGCTGCCGATGTGCGAGCCGGACCAGTGGACCAGGTATCGTGCGGACGAACTCTAGGTTATGGCGAATCCGCTGATTGGTTGCGAGTATGGTTTGGTTCTAGAGTGTCAACATTGCACCCCCCAACGGTACGTGTTCACAGGTGTCTATTGAAGTACGGACTGTATGGCGATGATGAACCTGCCAGCCGCCACAGCGAGTGCGTCCGCCAGTGCCAGCCTCTCTGCACCGGCAGCTTCGTCAGCGTCGCCGCGACCTACGCGAACACACCGAACCCACAGCAGGTTCATGCAGCCATTCGAAACGGCTGTACCAAACTAATTATTACGAAACAGTGTTATGTGCTGACGATGTTGCACTGCCACTGGCAGCATTCCAAAAATCTAAACTAGTAATGCTCCATCACGGATATACCTGCACGCAAAGATTTTTTGCATCCGGCACTGCACTGTAAACTGCACTACAGTCAATCTCGCTAATAGATATGTGCAACTACCTGCTTGGTTGGTCATAGCAACTCTCAGCGCTGATTGGTTGGTTATCACGTCATGTTTGCGTCATGTTGCATGTATTTTCTAGATGGACTGTACATCGTAAAAAATATTTCTGAAAGTGACTGTACGGAAGTGAATTTTTTTAGCAGTGTAGCAGTGCAGTGCAGGGTGCAAAAAATCTTGCGAGTAAAAATGTTTTCTGGTAGCCGTTTAGAGTGTCATCTCAGCAGTAGAGCAACGTGCATGTTTTTGTGTTTTAATTTTATTAAATGCAAAAAAAAGCTAAAAACAATCAGGTTGGCCCACTGAGCAGACGACTGCGAGAGCGTGGCATCATCAACATGACCGAAACGGAGGTGGCCAACGATTTGACGCAGGTACATTGTAGGTCACAGTTTGGTGTTTTTTTTACAGCGCAGACATTGAAGCGACGGCGATTGCTGGTCTACTACTGCTGGCGCTGAACGAACAGGCAGAAAGTGCTCGTCTGAGAACACTTGCACTCTGCTCTCACACACGCACACTTCAGGTGACCGTGTTCTACAGTCGACTGTCGCGTCGCACCAGTGTTCTGTACGAGCGCATGACACTGGACACGATGCTGGCCACGGTCGGCGGACAACTGGGCCTGTGGATGGGCGTCAGTGTGCTCACGGTCGTGCAGGCACTCGTGCACTGCGTTGCGTTCGTGTGGCGTGCAGTTGGTGGAAAACGTAACGATTTGAAACTGTAAATAGTTTCAGTTTCGTAATTGTCACTTTTGAATTTGTGAAAAACGTAACGATTTGAAACTGTAAATAGTTTCAGTTTCGTAATTGTCCCTTTTGAATTTGTGAAAAACGTAACGATTTGAAACTGTAAGTAGTTTCAGTTTCGTAATTGTCACTTTTGATTTTGTGAAAAACGTAACGATTTGAAACTGTAAATAGTTTCAGTTTCGTAATTGTCACTTTTGATTTTGTGAAAAACGTAACGATTTGAAACTGTAAGTAGTTTCAGTTTCGTAATTGTCACTTTTGATTTTGTGAAAAACGTAACGATTTGAAACTGTAAATAGTTTCAGTTTCGTAATTGTCACTTTTGATTTTGTGAAAAACGTAACGATTTGAAACTGTAAATAATTTCAGTTTCGTAACTTTTGATTTTGTGAAAAACGCACCGATTCGTTATGCCCGCGGTCAATCCGTTTTTTTATTTTCCTTACATCACTGCATCAGTGAATTATGCAACACGGTTTATTGTCAAAATATAACAATTGCGATAGCAATAAATGATATTTGATTGCAGAGACAAATAGTATTGAATGGTGCCATCAATAATGAAACAACAATTGTCAGCAATAAAAACCCTGCTGAATTGTTCGCCGTTTCTTGTATTTTCAATTCTCACACAACCAAAAAACAAACAAACGCAACGAAATACAGTCTTCAGCAAGTGCCAACCGTTCGATCGTAATGATCAGCATAGTTTTTATAGTCGCCGTATGGCGCTGCGGCAGCGACGCACCGAGCGACCTCTAGCGGTTGCTCCTGTGACGCCGGCGGATACAATGGGAACTTGTCGTCTTCCGATGCACCAAACACCGTCGACCAATTGATCTTCCCTGGGTAGCAAACGAAACGTACAATCAAATTCTAAATTATAGGCCATTAGCTGATTGGCTGGTGTTGCACGTGATGTATGCGGGCTTTAGGTGGCAATTCAAAATGGCCAAAGGCTGCCTCACACCATGCGATTTCAGACCTTCGTAGATTTTCGCAAACAACACTTTCGACAGTATGTGCATGCTTGGCACAGCACCGGTGTCCGCCTCTTCTTGGGTGACCTACAATGTTGAAAAATCCGCAAACAATCGAATTTTGTTCAAATTCCATGGATAAATAAGTTCAAAATTTTTATCCATTTATAAAAACTATACCTGTGGATCAAACTTTGCAGCGCCGACCAGCAGTTTTTTTGTGTCTTCAATGCTTGGCGTGCATTCCAAAACCTGCATTTTTGGTTTGTTTTTGATTTGCTTCTTTTCAGTTACTTGCACCATTTCCAGTGCAATGTCATTTGAATATGACACGAGAAAACCGTGCTGCTGAAAAGCGTTCACACGCCAGATTAAAATGTCCTAAGTTGTGCTCGGTGTCCTGGCAACCGCAGTGTCCGAAGCGGTGTCCGGGGGTGGGGTGGTTCTGTTCCTGAAATAAAATCAGCCACATAAAAAAACCCGTGGGTGATTTCGCTTCTCACTGCTGTGTAGCTAGAGACACGCGACGAAGACGTCACCGGACATGGACATTATTTCGATCATTATTATTTTGCGTGCAAGCGTCATCTAGTGCACAAACACGTGTGTTGATTCAACAGCACCGGATGTCCCGTTTTCTCAGTATAAGGTTCAGTTTGTGGTGTCGTGTGCGACCTGCGTCATGAGAAGCAGCTTCTGCATCACGAGCACGTGCGTCTCGTCGATCACTTTCGACGCGAGGAACGCCGCAAACAGCGGCTTCGACGGACGTTGCTCAATGCAGTCGAGCAACAGTTGTGCCAGCAGGGCGCGATCGTCCGGGCGCATTTTCTCGCATAGTTTCTCGAGAAGGTCGCCTGAAATGTCATGGACTTTTGTTGCATTGAGAAATTTTGTACCCATATATTGTGGATTTATTCAAACGTGTCCGGACTAAAATGACGCCATTTGCTTTAAAAACGCCCGTTTGCCAAAGTACAGGCACTAAAATGTCAGTTTGGTGTGATTTTATCGACATTCACCATTTGTTTACGGGAAGAAATCGGCTAAACGGAAAGTCTGGTTTGCTGTGAACGACAAGCGCATGTTTTGCGGCACATGACGTAATTTCAGTGGGACACGTTTAAAAAATAGGCCATACTTGTATGCGTATGACGACTGGGTATCTGGTATACGTACAATAGGCTCAACAAAGTTTGCATTTTTACGATTTTGCGCTGCGTATTGCGGCCATTCGGTTGCTCAACAAATGCAATATAATTTTTGTTGAGCCACTCAACAAACTCGTTGAGTCGTTTACTGAGCAGGCATTCTCAGTGTAAAGACCCGTTTATATCACCTGAAGCATACGGCACGGCACGTCAGGTCACGTCACGTGTTATTGCATAAAAACTAAAATCCTAATGCCGTTCGGTAATCACCCTTAGACCAATATCTCGTGATCAACATGTAGACCGCCTGTCTGGACGGGCCGAACCAGACGAGATCGCGCGTGAACGCGGCGAACCGCCTCAACGAGTAGATCTTCGGCCGTTTCCATCCGTGCGCGCCCTTGTCCAGCCACAGTCGGTCGGCCAGCCAGATCGTGCGCAGCTGTTCGCCCCCAATGGCCATGTTCAACATCAGATTCGGCGGCAACTGGTGCAGTTCGGCGACGAGCGGGTAGATGGCGATCGCTTGGAAGATCTGCTCGCAGCGAAGTGTCGTGCTCACGGGCACGTCCAGATGGACGAACGTGGCCGTGAACGACGCCTGCGCCGTCTTACGATTCGACTTTGACGGATCCATCCAGTCGATCTTGAATTGACTCTGCATCGTCAGTCCGCGCCGCTCGCAGTCGGCCAGCAGACGGCGGTAGCTCCAGCGGAGCGGCACCGCGCTGCGCTGCCAGCGGTCGAGCCAGCCGCTGCTGCAAACGCGCAAAGCGCAGCGTGCATGTCATGATTACTTTTTTTGGTTGCGACTCGCGAATGCGCATGTGCAAACCGTTGAATGGAAACTGGTTTCAATCTTTATGTGACAATTCAAAATCGCTCAAGTGACCCGGCCCTATTTCGGGGACTCTCGGATCACTCTGCAAAGTTTTGAATTGGAGTCAACAAGTTTTGACATCTTTGTCTCGAATTTTAACCAATAGGCAATCAGCTGATTGGTGGACAGTGATGCACGTGATGCATGCTTTCTGTGCAGGCATTCCTGAGCGATCGGAGTCTGTCCGTGTACTGAAAGCATGCACCACGTATGATCACCATCCACTCGGCTGAATGCCCATAATTTAAAGTAAAGGTGCCTGTCCCGTTGCTCGTCTACAGAAAAACTCACTCGCTACAAACGCCATTATTTCCGACGTCCGAACAAGTGGACAGCTGTTTCGGCAGTGTTTTAGCGCGCGCTGACTTTGAGGGGACACCAGTTGGTGCCACGGACGTTGCCACCGGGGCACTGGCGGTGGCGCTCGGTGTGCTGCTGCCATTAGTCGATGTTGCACGTTGCTTTTCGCCAGCTGTCGCCATCTGACTACCGCCATTGTTGTTGTTGTTTGCGTCGCCGTGTTGCAGTTTGTGGCGAATCTGCTCAATGAACAACTCGTGGAACTGGTCCATCTGACGGCGCTGTTCGTCGTATCGCTGGAGTTTCCTCGTCTCGTCGACCACGAGCCGCTGGATCAGTTGACCTGCGGCGAGCTTTCTTTCAATCGGTCCAGTTGAATTTTATCTACAGCATGTTTTTGTTTGTGAGTTTATTCGCCGAATACAGGGAGGTGTCAACAGAAGGAAAAAGATAATCGCTGTGGCAGGAAGCCATATTTAGGCATAAATATGGGATATTTGTTCTTCATTCAACCCAAACCCAATGCATTCCTTCTTACTGCAAGCCAAACGTTCGCATACTTTGTATCCTGCGAAAAAAAAGTGACTACATTGAACAAACATACTTGCAGCTGAAACGAAGCGCCCCAGTAAAAAAACAACCAAACACCTTCCGTCAGTTTCGGCATCACCCTGCCAGTGAACGTCACCGCACCCGGCGCAGCACCCGACGACGTTTGATCGCGCTTTTTTCCTGTTCTGCTTCGAACGGTCAACTCAGCTGATGGGTCCGCGGTGGATCTGAGAAGACAGCAGCAAATAGGCATTGCTTTCGTGTCGCTTTTTAAAATTAAAAAAGTAAAAATTTTGACTTGGTGAAAATCCCACTTTGTTTATAAGGCCCGGAATTCTTAATCTTCGCTTTATAAGACCTCCTCCCACTTATAAGGTTGTCACACAAAATTGCATTTTTTTTTCAGAAATTTTTGATTTTCAAATTTATATAAGGAGACCTTATATGCAAGACTTTACGGTAATCAACGAATTTTCTACAATCTCGAGTTCGACTGCAGTGCTCACAGAATGGCGGTGTTTGACTGTGTCCGCCTCATGAACGGCACACCAGTGGCGCCACTGTCCAACTGGTCGATCGAAGTCGATGACCGTCTGCTGAAACGAACTTTTTTGTCATAATAAAAATTTGAAAAGTCTCAGGGCCTGTTCATACGGACGTATGCTGACACGTGCGTCAAAGACACGTAGATCGGTGTATGGTAGCATATGTACACAAGGTACATAAACACGGACCGTTACGCGACGTGCCGTGTACACGTACGTCCCTATGAACGCACCTTTGGAGCGCCGTGTATGCTGAGATGTGCTTGGGATGTCAACATGACAAAAACAGCGTCAAAGCAGTTTATCCGCACCTTTTCATCAACTCCAACTGGTGATCCACCCAATCAACTTTTCTATGGTTGCTGGATTTCATGGTCGGTTGCACTGCACCTTTCTCGGACTGAACTTTTTACTTTTATCACATTCTTTTTGCACCCTATATACAAAGGAAATGGCAAGACGATTGAATGAAAAACAAGTTCAACATTTCGCTGGGCTGCCGCGGCGCGCAAAATATATTGTGCGCGAAAAAGCGTTTGCATTTTATAGCACATGGTTCTTTTTGGACAGTCTGAAAATGTTTTATGAATTCTCACGAAAGTCGCTCAGAACAGCGGTTTCGTAAAACTGATCAGCTTTTTCTGCTAAAAAAACAATAATTTGAAAACTTTTACAAACCAGAATCAATAGTGATAACCTGTAAACTGACGAAATCGGTCAACTTGAAGACTGGTTTGCAGTCTTGCAGCGAAGAACCGGCAATGTCAGAATAGTCAATGTGACACCGTAGCCGACGTTTGTAAGCGACGCATTTTGGCATCAGACGACATAACGGTGGATAACATTAGTTCATTCCTCTGCGCTTGTGTTCAATTTTTATTCCAGAATGTTTGGGTGGCAATATAACAGAATGTACCGGACATGCACATTTGCTATGCATTTGTGTCCATTCAACAAATTCTCCATTTTTATTTGACTTTGCTCTTCTAAAATGCATGAGATAGATACATTTTGATGACACTTCTGTGTTCCGAATAATTTCTGTAAAAGTTTCAATTTTGGGCAACACGTTGCGTACGACACACAGTCGAACTCTAAATTATAGGCAATCAGCTGATTGGTTGGTGATCACGTGTGATGCGTGCTTTCTGTGCAGAATAGACTCCGCCTCTGGAGCAATGTCTGCACAGAAAGCATGCATCACGTGACTGCACTGCCAACCAATCAGCTGATTGCCTAAAATTTAGAGTTCAACTGTACATTGTTGTTGATTTGGACGAACATCACTTTCTTCTATGACTATTTTGAGATTTTATCCATTTATGGGCCACAACTATTATCGGATACTTGCTGAGAATAAATGAAAACAAACTGCAAAGTTAAGGCAGTGCTTTTTTTCTGAAATCGCCATTATTGTGCGCAAAAAATCATGAAAAACAGCAACTCCAAAACGTGAGTTCGCGCAATGCGTGTGGGACACAACAGTGTCAACAAAAGCGCAGAATGCAACAAAACTTTAATCAAGTAAATTAATAATATTTTTCTCGAGTTGTGCTGAAATCATCATCGTGTCAGCGACCATAATGTACGTTCATCATTGTTCAGTGGCAGAGTGTCCCATTGCAAAGCGTCCCATTTATTGATTGATTTCCAGCAACGTGTGCTGCTCATCGATCAGTGTGCTGATTGGTCGTCGCCTGACGCAGCAGGTGTTCGTGCAGTGCGTGGCCGACGGTTCGATGCCGAAGCCAAACACTGGTGCCGCACGTGCGTGCACGCGCAGATGCAGGGTGCTGCCGGATGGGTGCACCACCAATTCGCCGTCGACGTTCCAGTAGCTGTCGCTTGACTCCTGACAACAGTGAATGGGAAAAATGACAACTCAGCAGGCCAGAACGAATTGTTTTGCTTGTCATGTGCCATTGTGGTGCCCAAGATGGTGTTCATGTCGGTGCACATTGTACCTTACTGATGCCCTTCTTGGTGTCCATCTTGGGGACCATATTGGTACCTGTAAAAAACGCTCAAAGAAATGACAACTCAGCAGGCCAGAACGAATTGTTTTGCTTGTCATGTGCCATTGTGGTGCCCAAGATGGTGTTCATGTCGGTGCACATTGTACCTTACTGATGCCCTTCTTGGTGTCCATCTTGGGGACCATATTGGTACCTGTAAAAAACGCTCGGCAGCGTTCTAGCTTATACCGCCACACTCCGGGGTTGTTTTAAGACCAAATCTTTGTACCTTTTGTGAATGGGACACCATATGGGCACCAAGAAGAGCACCAGTAAGGTATGATGGGCACCAACATGGGCACCATTATGGCCAATTTGTTTTCTATGCACACAGCAATGTTTGTCCGCAAAAGAAAAACTGTTTTAAAGTTTAAAACCTATCTGAGCGCGCATTGACTCTCGAGACCAAAATAAAGATATCACAACAAACATACCTGACCGGCAGTGCCCAGGTTTGTGACAGCCACTCGTTTCACGCGAACCGACTCGAATCCATCTGGGCGACCGAATGCTGTGTTCAGTGAGTACCTAAAGGATTGAAAGAGTTGATCCCCTAAAAACATCGAATAAATGCCAGAGAAAACCTTGAAATAATAGATGATCTGATTTCCTCACACCGTCAAGCAACCGGCGACGTTTTAGCGATGCGCTAAAACAGGAGACGTGACGTGACATGACATGACTTCACGTGACGTGACGTGACGTGACCTGACGTGACGTGACGTGACGTGACGTGACGTCAGGTATAAACGGGCCTTAACAGAAACGGCACTAACGACAGCAGTGCGAAGCGTGACATTTGCGGCACGATTTTCATTGTTAGAACGCCGTCGCTCAAATGAGACTTTGGTGCCACCCCGGCTGGCGACACGTCCGAGCGAACGCTGTTCACGCAGACGGTCAGCTGCAAACATATTCGTACAATGAATCTGTGCTGTGCATGAAAAACAATCCAGAAGTGAACAGTCTCCGTTTGGTGTCGTCGCAGCTACAATCATATTGGTTTTGGTACAGCTGAAATTGTGCATGGTGCCTTTTTTGTTGATGTTTTTTATTTGAAAACGTCGAAGCGAGAGATCAAAGGAGCATTCATGAAATCGTGTTTAATGTTTATGTGCGTTCATGTTTTACACACAGCTACGCAGCCACTAAATACTGCTTCATGAATGCCGCTTCATGAATCCGACCAGACTCAAGCGCTCTTGCGCACTGCAATCGTATGGCGGTGTATTTGAGGTGCTGAAGGACGCTTCAGGCGGTGGATCCGCACTGGCGCACACGGGACAGTCGTGCTGGCAGGATTTGTCGGATTTCTGTTTGTTCACCACAATTGTGTTGTTGTTGTTTTTAATGTTGTTGTTGTTGTTGTTGTTGTTGTTGTTGTTGTTGTTGTTGTTGTAGTTGTTGTTGTTATTGTTGTTGTTGTTTTCGGCCACAATGGGCTGCCAGTGAAGCAACGATTCGTAACTAGGCATTGCCATCAGTGTGCCCACCGCCGCCACCTGGTTATTACATGGAGCGAAAATTATTTGGCTGATTGATAAATTGTCGGTCGACAACAAAAAAAACTGGCGGCTAATGTTTGCAAATTCGCGGTTGGCGCATAGCCCGGTGTTCTCTGGTTTGGAGAACCAGAACAGAAAAAAACCTGTCAAAATGTTCACTGGCAAACACAGTACACTGTAAGATATCTTGAATCAGAAGTTTTGAAACGACCGTCTCTGCCATATATGCCATCTCACGCGAAATAAAAATGTCCGCTGTGGTGTCCGGTGTCCTGTCCCGCACCATGTCCCGGAGCTAAAAGACTAGCTTATCATCAGCAGTTAACAGCAAAACTACATACGGCTTTTCATGTGGCTACTGTCGTTTTCGGGACCAGACAGCACCGCTTCGGAAAAATACCCCACTTCGGACCTTTTTCTTTAACGCGCTTTTCGCGTCCTGTTTCGTCCACTATCTCGCACCTGATATCGAGTCGGTCCAAGTGTCCGCATGCGTTCACTCATTTTTATCATGTACCCGACGGTTCCGTAAGCGAGACACAGGCAGCCGAATCGCACGAATCGCTGCTGATCACCGGTGTGCATCGCGCAAATGTCCACCCAGAGTTTGTTGCCTGTGACACGCAAATAAAAAGTGTTTCACACGTTGATGCACTGCTCGATTCATATGCATAAACTCTTGCACTATATGAAATTTTTGTCTGTCTTTGTCTTCGGAAAACAATGCAGACAAGCACAAGCAGCCGGTTTTTTCGCTTCTAAAAATTGAGGTGAATACGCACCAGTAAGTGCACGAACATGTGCAGAACCACGAGTGAAACAGATTTACTGGGAGCAAACGTTCAGATTCGCTGAATGAAAATGAAACCACCACGCTGAAAAGAAGATGTCCGAAGATGTGTCCGGTGTCCTGTTCGCCGGCGCGCGGTGTCCGTGTCCCAGCAATACAAGTGGCCCAAAACGCCGAGTGGGTAGTGTTGTCGCCATGCTGTTATTTCCAAGGGACCACACGGGACACATAGACGGACAAAAAAAAACACCGGACATCAGCCATTTTCAGCGGTTAAGCGAACCGAGCGCAACATGCAGCGCCGCTGTGGCCGGATCCGTGGTGCCCCAGACGGTGGTCGCATAGGCATTCGACGAGCCACCCGGTATCATGCCCACTGGTATGGTTGGTGGTGCCAGGCACACGCCGATGCAGTTCATTGCGATCTGTTGATTTTGTGGAAAAAATCAATTTTAGTGCTCTGCAAATTGACTGGATCGGCTAACGCAACATCACAAGTTTTCCTAAATTTTCTTTCTCGGAACTCAGGCAATCAATGCACTCACTCAGTTCAAAGGCAATCAAAACAAATACATAAGAAACACAGAGGAGCACAGTTCAACTCTGCAAAATCACTTCTGTAAATTTGCAGCCAGTGCAGTCGAACTCGAAATTATAGGTAATCAACTAATTGGTTGGTGGTCATGTGATGTATGCTTCCTGCATGCAGGGCAGACTCCGCCTGCACAGGAAAGCATGCATGATCACGCGTGTGCACCAACCAATCAGCTGATTGCCCATAATTTAGAGTTCGACTGTACATGCAGTTGCACCACACAAACATTCAGCTCGTTCTGCCTGCGCAGCAGCACACTGGTGAGCACTTGATTGAAGAAGCCGTCGCCGCCGACCGCCACGATTCCATCGAACTGCTCGATCGAACTGGCGCCGGGGTCGCTGAGCAGCTGGCGCGCGTGATCGCCATGCTCCGTGACAATCATCGTATATTGAATGCCTGTTCATGCGTGGATGTTATTACACCATGACCCCCCCCCACCCCGTGACACAGCTGATCTCATATCGTTCTTTGAAAATTGAACTGAACGATTTTGAGAGAGCGCCGTGTCCCATACAGACTGACCGGCCAACTCGAGCACCGGGCGAACACAATGGTCGAAGATCCACGGTGCCTGTTTTCGACCGCCGAACGGATTCACCAGCACCAGCAGCGACTGCGGCCGCGCGCACTCGCGTACGATTCGGCTGTGCAGAGTTTCACATCGATAAAGTGGCAGATGTACAGGGTGGGCCAAAAAAAAGTTCCATATTCAAACCGCTGTCACTGGCTGGTGTTTCAATATTATAAGCTGAAATTTTCAGCATTGATAAAACATGTGATGCCATTTTTCTGACAAAATTTTTATCCAATTTGGTCAAGTAGATTCAGTTTTACAGCAAGAATTTCACAACGAATCATTGCTCATAGTGTCAGGTCCGTTACACGACCTCACTTCGCTCAACCCCCAAAACTCTGACTGTGATATTTTATTGTACTGTAATTCTTCCACACTTGGTAATAGTTCACCTATTTTGTTATTCAACCTTCAACATTTCTTTTATTATTGGTCACCATCAATAGTCTCATCCTTTTATTACCATTCTATCATGTTTTTCGTCATACTCCATCACTGCTCTTGTCTCACGATAAACGACAAAAACCAACACCGTTTGGAAAGTCGCGTGGACAAGTGTTCGGGTATCGTGTGGTCGCCCCACATTTGGGCGCTTCACGATCTGTCCAGGACTGCGCCTGACATAGAGAAGGCGTTCTGGGCGGCAACTCACGGCCAGACCCTAAAGGTACTGGTGTAAAACATTTGCGGCTTCGTCTAAAATCTGTAAACCGTAAATCAATCACAACAGTCTTCTTTTGTAATCGTTTTATTCTTGTCGTCCTCGTTTGACGAATTCCTGAAAAGAAGCCATAACAACTGTGTGAACTAATCAACGGCGTATCCGACGACGAATGAGAGGCAATGGCTCAAGCCCTCATTACGCGGCTGGAACTCGAACGGCGTCGCAGGTGGCAGATGCGAGCGAGTCGGTGGCAGAGACTCGTAGTCGTTTGACTCCAGCAATGAGGCACATCCCTCGGACTTCGGTTCGTAGTAGGGTGGCACTCAACTCGTGTGACACGAGCGTCAAAATCCACTCGCCTGCAAACTGCAGCCGGGGGATGCTTCCGCAATAGACATCCAAATCATCATCAAGGTTCTCGTCCGCAGCGGCTGGATTGAATTTTACGCGAAACTGGCGAGTCACTGCAGAAAAACTTTCAGATTGCTCCCACCAGATAGCACACCAGACCCGTTGTTCTGCTGTCCACTTAACCATGACGAAACTGCAGAAAACTGAAACTGAAACACTGTTTTTATTCAAACCGCAGAAAAACTTTTCAAAAGAAACAAATTAACAGACAGAGTAACACAGAAAACAAAAAAGTCAACTGAACAATTCTTTCTGTCGCAGTCGCATGGCTGCTGACTCGAGTCCGTTGCGAAACATCAGAGATTCGCTCGAGCTGCTCAAATGCAATTCAAGTGTGAGACCTTTCCACTCTGAGCGCATGATTTGAACTATCAATACCCCGGGTATCCAAAAATACCCATTTGTCACCTTCGCAACAGTTTCAGAATTGGATCACGCATCTTGATACTAATTTTTTCTTGCACTCATTTCAGTCAATTTGTTGATTTTTCGAGCTTTTTTAGAAAATCTGCCACAGTGAGCGCCAGGAATTATATATCGGGAAAAAAATTTTGTCAGTAAAATGGCATTACATGTTTTATCAGTGCTGAAAATTTCAGTTTATAATATTAAAACACCAGCCAGTGACAGCAGTTTGAAAATGGAACCTTTTTTTGGCCCACCCTGTAGATAAAAATTTTGTCAGAAAAATGGCATCACATGTTTTATCAATGCTGAAAATTTCAGCTCATGATATTGAAACACCAGCCAGTGACAGCAGTTTGAAAATGGAACCTTTTTTTGGCCCACCCTGTACATGAATCTTGCGTCAGTTGCACCGCCAGCAGAAGGCACAACACGGACGGAACACAGGTCACCGGTGTCCTGTCCGACGGTGAGTTCCACACGCGGTCCGGTGTCCCGCAAATGAAAGCAAAAACCTCGGGTATGGTGTTGTCATCTTCGATTTCTGGGACACCACGAGGGACATCTAGGACAGAACAGGACACCGGACACAGCTGTTTGGACACACCGTTTGAAGGCCCATTCATGTGAGACGTTTATATATACGGCACTTCACGTCACGGCACGTCATGTATGAATGAAGACGTGAGGTTAAGTGACGTGAAGGATCATTTTAGATTTTCAGCTTAGTCATACCTGCGCACGTCGCTTTTTTTGCATCATGAATAAAAACGTGACGTGTCGTGACGTGACGTGACGTGACGTGACGTGACGTGACGTGACGTGACGTGACGTAAAAGTTTGTGTGCTTGAACTGGCCTTTAGCGTGCAAATTCGATAAAACTCAAAACACCAAAAACGCAGACGCACTATGCGAGTTCGGTTTCCCAGCGCAGTCGCACTTCGGGCGTGTCGAACTCGACATAGAGCTCGCGAAGACGCCAAACGTGACGAGGCCGTTTGTGGATGACGTACAGAAAGAGACCGGTGGCGGCCGACACTGACGGCCAATGGCGCTGCTGGCTGCTGACGAACTTCTGTTCGCCAAAAAATAGACCCAAATTTTGGGTGAAATCAAAAAGTTCCCAAAAAATCTGATATGAAAATCTTCGCAGAAGCTTTGTCCAGTTTATTCAGCGCAACAGGTACAGCATTGCACAGTAAATTTTGTGCGTGACATGTTTTTGAGCGACATGAAAACGCAAATCAACGACCGAATTGTGCATGACACACCTGCAGTGTGCCAGCGCACAACACTGGCAGGCCATCGTTCAGTGCAACCGGTGAGTCGAGCATGTCACTCGCGGCAACTCTGCAATTTGAAAAAAACTTAAAAAGTCGTGTGGGAAAGATGAACGCGCGTGTGTTCAGATTGTGTCACAAACGAACGAATAATAGTTTAGGCGATGTTTTCAACCAGGGCTAACCCACAAAAGCGTACAGAACGTCGTCTAGGTACCGCGCCCATCGAGTTTTCTTTCATTAAGTGCCTATACACCTCTCGGCGGGACTAACGGATCCCCCGAACGCACAGACAGTAGTCTAATGCGCTACCACCCAGGCTACATGCGGTGTCACGTACCGAACGGCCAAGATTTCGGACAGCGGATAATCACGTGACGCCACTGTTTGAGCACTGATTTGACGTTGAATCCGAAGCACAGTAGTGCGTACCGGGCTGTCACGATTTGGCGCTAATGAATGCAGGGAAATCTGCAGTGTACAGGGTGTCCCAAAAAATTACAATCGGCAAAACGGCTTGTTCTCGAGTTTGGTCCCAGGTTGGTTCTGAAGTTTTGAACACTAAAAAGTTTGCCATTGATTGTGTTAAAATTTTATCGAAAAATTCTAAAATTTGGGGGCACAGCAACATTTTTGATTCAATGCGAAAAAAACCGGACAAATTCGTGCCTGTTTCTTCGTCTAATGCAGACCCAGAGGCTCGTAAATCTACGGATTAACCGAGTAAACATGGCAGCTTTTTTCAGGGTGCAAGGAGCGCGCGAAATTTGAATGAAAGAAAATAGACGTTTAGAAACCAACATGTGTGCCAAATTTGACGTGTTTTTTCAGACCAATGGATTCTTCGTGCTATTATGTTCATTCTTGCTCCCTTGAACACATGATTAGGAGTTATGTTGGCATTTTTGAAAAAGACAACTCCTAGTCTGCGACTGATCCCGCCTTGACGGGCTGCCTTTTTTATTCGGCCATACTGTAAACGCGTGCTGCTTTTATTCAGGCAGAGGATATTTTTTGAATGTTCTCATTCGGATTACGGAACCTTGTGCTGCAACTGCCAATCGCAGCGCGCGAAGGCCGTGAAATCATTCGGCAACGGAATTATTGGCGACGGCGGAAGTGGTGACTCAATGGAGGGCAGCAATTTTGAACGTTCACTGTTTGATGAAAATGTTTGGCTTGTCGCTGTGCTGCTCTGGATCTGGAACAATCAAATTTTGTCATGATTTGACGAAAAAATGGCGAGCAAAATCGTTCCCAGAAAAACCTTATTGATGGTTTTTTTAGAGAAACACTATTTTGGTCAGATTTCCATCGCTTCCAGTATGGCCGAATAAATAAGGCACTCTTTGTCTTCTCAATCAAGGCGAGACTCAGTCGCATACTAGGAGTTGTGTTTATCATCGTGTGTGCAAGGGACAAAGAATAAACAGAATAGCACGAAGAGGCAATTCAAAATTTTAAAAAACACGTCAAATTTGGACACATAACTGGGTTTCTAAACGTGTTTTTCTTTCATTCAAATTTCGCGCGCTTCTTGCACCCTAGCTGTCATATTTAATCGACCATACCGTAATTTTTTGCCTGGATGTTTCATTTTATTATGATTTTAAACCTAAAATTTCTCAAAAAATACGATCTCCCACATGAAAAATTGTGTACCTGAGTTTCTGTGCTTGTTTTCGTGTGCTGTGTGCCGTCGTGGTGGTCGGTCAAACAATGTTGATGATCACCCCGCTCATGATGATCGTTCGACATGATCCACTCAGTTGTTCTTATGCTTCGCTTTATTGCACTTATATTTTGAAGTAACAAAATTATAAAAAACGTTTTGAAATGAATATGTTTCCCGAATATAATTTATCGCATCCATCTCAATTAAAAGCACACAAAATCACAATAAGCCTCATCAAAATCATACAATTGTCGTTTTCCACTCAAGTATCTCTAATGATCTGTTGCACTTGACCGGCCATGTTTGGTAGATTCTCATAGCTGGTTTGGAGCACTTTATTCGGATCACCAGTGATCGAGTTCAACAGCGTCAAATTCGGCTGATCTCCCGTGGCGAGCGCAATGATTTGGTAGCCGGCGGCACGCGCCTGCGACGCTCGGAACTCCGGGTCGCCAGTGCCAGTGTTGTGGCTGAAATGTGCGCTAGAACTCTGAATTATAGGCAATCAGCTGATTGGTTGGTTGGCGATCACGTGACGCATGCGTGTATTTTGTGCAGCACAGCGAAATGTTTGGCATGGAAGAAATGTTGGAATGGTTTATGGAATGGTTTTTTACATTTTTTGAGCGTCCGTGCATGCACACCACTCACCCGGCGTCAGTGATCAACACGATCGTCTTTGCGTTGGTCGGTGTCGCACGGCCGAGGTCCATCGTTTGCTTCGCCATCGATAATCCGCTGTGAATGAGGGACATTTTCAATAATTATAAGAAAGTGCATTTTTGTATTATTGCATTGTCTTGGTGCACTGTCTAACATTCAAGATATTGAATGCTGATTCTGAACAATTTTATTCTAGAAAAGTCCATATAGTTGCAGCAAGGCAGCAAGTTGTTTTTTTGCCACATTATTCGAACTCTGCGGTGATTTAGAGTCGAACTCAAAATCATATGCAATCAGCTGCTTGGTTGGTGATGCATGCCTTCTGTGCAGTACAGACTCCGCCTCCACGGCACGGCGCATGCATCAGCATCACATGATCACCAATGACCAAAATCAGCGGATTGCCTACAATTTGATGTTCGATGATGCGTCTGTACACGTCTAAATCGGTCGCCCACGCCGTCGTCGACACCGGAAACGCGATACTGTTGATGTTGCTCGTGACCGCCGTGTTCGTCTGTCCGGGCGTCAGACCGAAATGAAACGTTGCGTATCGATTGAACGACGTCGCGCCTACGACCACACGCTGGTCGCTGACGGTGTTCAGCGCGACGAGATTGTTCGCGAACGTTTTCATCTGCAAAATGTGCTCGTCAACCGAAGGTGCCCGTTCATGCTGACATGTGCGTATGCATACACGCCACGTCACGACACGACACGACACGTCACGTCACGTCATGTGGCGTTAGGTCACGTCACGTCAGGTCACGTCAGGTCAGGTCACGTCACATCACATCACATGACATCACGTCACGTCACATCACGTCACGTGTTTTAGCGCACTACCGTTAATACAGACGTGTGCAGCACGTCAAGTCACTTCAGGTCTCCTGTTTTTGCATACCATGCGTGGAGAAGTGCCTTTGACGTACGTCGACGTACGTCAGCATACGGTCAATATTTGTGCACCCAGTTGACTTGTGTGATTTTTGCTTGTCGAGTTTCAAAAATGAGTAAAACTCACAACAGCCATAACATTCCGCACATCTTCGAAAACAGAATAACACCATTTGTGGTCACCTGCTCAAAGTTTGACGCTCCGACGCTGACGGACGTGTCGAAGGCGAACACGAGGTCGACGCTCTCCATCAGCTCGTTCTGCACCGGCAACGGCGTGTCGTAGTAGCAGGTGCACTGCAGCTGTGTCGAGTCGGTCGCATGCACCGTGCATTGACCTGTGCGAAATGGCGACAGAAATGCGAACAAACGAAATTGAATCATTGCCAGCATGCATGGTTCTTTTGGTTGATGGTTTGCGACTCAATGAATCTGTAGATTTTCGACTGGGGAATACGTTGTAGCTAGTTTCGGGCTTGATGGGGTGATTCCAACTTCAGCAGTTTCGCGTACGTGCAGTACCTATTTGAATTTAGCAGTGCAACAAAACTGAAGAGTGTCGTAGAAGAAATCTGAAACGGCACGCTGAAAAGCGCAAAGCACGGACCAAGTTTTGTGGTGGTGCCTAACGTGATGCAGACGGGGCAATTTCCGTTGCACCAGCTGTTCTCGCATTGGCCGGTGCTCCAGATGCCCGTACCGGCGCCTGAACACGTTTGTGATATAATAAAAAATTTCATTATTTTTCAAAATTGAAATGCGTAAACACAACTTACCAGTTACACCAGTGACCGACCAGAACAGACCAAAAATTAAGCCGAACGCCCTCATATCAGCAGTTCAAAGTCCGCCAGGAACAACATTTTTACCATTACAAGCAACAGAAGTGTTTTTTCAATTTCAAACTTCAGAAGAAATTTCAAAAACAATTGAAAATGCAGATTGGCAATTCAAACCACACTAAGCACCGCAGAATTACTAAAATTGGAACGGCGTTATTGAAAGAACGCGCAATCCAAACTTATGTAATTATGGAAATGCTAAAGCTCGCAAAAACTAACATTTGTAAAGCTTTGTTGTGACGAAAATGATGACAAATTAATTGAATTTGTATGCAGTTGATGCGATATTACTTGAAATCTACGGGCTTCTGCGTTTTTTTATAACAGCGCTTTTGTTACAACATGCCGTACATGTATTATGTTCTGACAGGCATTACGGTGAAGTATTCTTATGCGATTGAAAATACGCAAAAAATAACTTTGACGAAAAAACAGATTGTAAGTTTTTGCGTATGACTGTTGTTCACTTTACACGCAAAGTAGCAACTTTACGTGACTTAATTGCAGAGCTGTCACTCCGGATACATATCTCACTACCCCGTTCCGAATATGTTCCTTGATTGATTGCGTGCAATTACGCAATTACACAAAAATCTATATTCCTTTTGTTATAGTTGATGCTAGTTCTTGACAGTTTACTAGTTAGTTTTTTTTCGAACGAACTGCTTCGTTGCCGCAAAATTTGACGATGAGCAGATTAAAACCAATTGTCCTGTTTGAAATAAAAAATTTCGTTCACAAAAGGTAATAATTCGCAGCATTCGGTAATATTTTGGCACAACATCACCATATGTTATCATAATTACACCCTTTTTCTCACTTAGGCTTCTGAAGGCGAGCTTTTTGGAGGCGGTATGCGTTTGTCACTTGTGTCATTGAACGAACAGTCTAACTCTATAAAATGTCCAACCAGCTGATTGGTTCATTCTGTGCACGCATTGCTGTGGAAGCGGAGTTTAGTTTGGCGAAGAACATAGAGTTCAGAATGTAAAATATTGAATCTCATGAACGCTTTTTCCAGAGTATTCTGAAATAGAAAATGAAGTCGCTCCGAATCTCAACCGAACGGATTCTTTCACTAATCATTGTGGCGTTCATGTTCGCACCAGTAGCCGCCATAGTTGAACTGAAAAGTGAGTTTGGCCAAATCTCCGGAGAGCACCATTGTCCGGCGGGCCATTTTGCGTCGGAGCTCTCGTTTGAAAGCGGCAGCACCGGTCGCAATTGGGCGCGTGGTCGAGTCTACAGCGACTACGTCGTGCGCATGCAGTGCTCCAGTTTCCACGACAACACACGGGTCAGTCGTTTTAGTGTGTTCTTTTGATGTTTGCAGTCGTACAGTGGAACTATCCAAATTATGGGCAATCAGCTGATTGGTTGGCGTGATCACGTGATGCATGCATTCGGTGCAGGCATTGCCGTGGAGGCAGAGTTTGCTTCGCACAGATCAACAAATAACCAGCTGATTGCCTATAATTTAGAGTTCGACTGTAGTTGAATGCCAAAACGCACCGTCCAGCCACTCCGTCCGTTCAGTTCATCATCATGCTGTATCGGTCTTGGCACGATATCAAAGGGGATTATTGTCAAATCCAAGCTCGTCGACATTCGTTCTTCTTACTTTAATTCCAACGTTTCGCATGCTCTGTATATTCTGCCGAAAAAGTGGCACGTTTAAACAAACAAACTTTGTTTAGGCTCGCGAGTTTTGCTCAGTAAAGCAATCGTTTGTGTTGGGCTCAACAAATTTGCTGATGGACAACGCAGCAACCAGTTGCACGTGTGACCAGTATCTGGCTGGTTTCAACAGCACCCTGGTACAGCAGCCATTCACGCCACCCGTTCGAGAGTAAGACACAACAGTCTGTATGTTCACATTGTTGTGTTGTTTTCAATTGTTCTTGAGGTTCGGCATTGTTCGGCATTCTTGTATACGGCATTGTAGCTATGAGCTGCGTCGTTTGGTGCAAGCCGGAACGCGTAAACCCCTCTCCAAATCCAAATTGATCTTGTTTTCATTTTATTGCTAGACGGTAAACTAAAGGACAGTTGCTGATTTTTTGGCTGCTAAACATCGGACACTTGATTAAATGATTTTAGGTAGTCAGTCAGTCAGTTTTCATCTGCATTACGCGGCGTAACACCAGAGAACAGTGTAAGACACCATAAGTACAAAAGGTAAACCACAAAAAAAGATACCTCTTGATCAGAAAAAAGCCTAAAAACTGTGTTTTCCAGAGTCAGTTGGCGCTGCTGTCACGCGGCGAACAAGCTGGCGAATCAGCGATCGTGTGCGTTCACGGCGCTGCGCTTCCTGCAGTCACCGTGGCCGGCAAGACTGCACACGAACGTGGAAATGCAGCCGCGACAAGCGATTCAATCAGTCATGATCACGTTCGCTGCAAATATTGCCGCTTTTTCTTTGTTTTTGTTTCCAGTTTATATCATCACTGAAAACCATCTCCATGTTACATTTCCCGCCAAAACAACGCACTAAATGCGTGTTTTGGCCAGTGGTGCAGCCAAACAAGTCGGAGCGGGTGTGTTTAGTGGCTACCACTGGTAATAAGGAAGCAAACATGTTTGGAAATGGTTTTCAGTGATTTGTTTCTCAAAAAATATGCAAATATGCAGGATCATCAGTGAAAGAACCGTGGTTTTGTTTTCAGACACGGCTACGTTCGTGCGCGTGTGTGCCAGTGGGCGATCGAGGGACGCCACATTGCACGTGAGCAGCTTTGGGCGAATCTTTGAATTTGTGCTCGACGTTTCGTGTGTTTTCGAATGCACAACAGACCAACCCAATTGTGCCGCTCGTGGCCTGGTGGTTGCGCGTTAGACTCTTATGTCTGTGCGTCCGGGGATCGAACCCCCCACCGAGGGGTGTATAGGCATTTAATGACAGAGAAAACTCGATGGGCGCCCTACTCGACGGCGTTCTGTACTTTTTTTGGGTTTAGCCCTTGCTAAAAACATTGCCAAAAAACATTGTCATTGAGAATACCAATGACTGAACATAATTTTTGCGACACTCTGTTTAGCTCAAAAGTTGCTCCAGCTACAACCAGTACGGCAGCTGTTCAGCATTTCACAAACAGTGTTCAGTATAATCTTCTTAGTTGGTAAAAAGCCAGCAAAATGTGACGAGCAAACTGTACATAGTAAACAAACCGGGCTGCATGACTTGCAGGCCTGCCACGCACCGTGAATGAATGCCGCACTGGGCGTCAACGTCGTCATCTGACGTGGATTGACATCAAAAACGGCGACTGTCCCGTTCCGGAGGACGTGTCGCCATTCAGCTGGCCGGAGTCGCGAACGCTGCAGTTCCAGCCAGGTTTGCTGGTTTTTTAACTGGTAAAAAATAGGATTGCGCGCTGCGTTTTTGTCTGTGAAACTTTTGAAAAAAAAGCTAAACTGCTTGAATTTTGGTTTCGGTTCGCTTGGTATATTGCATTCACTCAGACGAACTGACTAATTTAACAGCGAACTTCGTGTATTGCTTACATTGCTTACACTCGCAAAACAACGGGTCCCTTGTGGCTTTATTGCCCGGGATGGTTGATTCTGTGAGATTCTGCTTTCTAGGTTCTCTGATGTTTTACCCAGACTTTACCCAGACCCAGATCTGTCTGTGGTAAAACACCTTCGGCATAGTTCTGCCTGGTGTCCGTCGCACTGACAAGCCAGGGGGCACCGCGCTATGCGTCTACCTGGCGAAATCGCAAACAGCGAACTTCGTGTTTCATACTTCACTTCATTTTTTACCGTGTGAACACGGCAAGCGCTCGAAATTCTCAGAGTTTTAGTCTTTCATCAGTTTTTTTTCCCGCTAAATCTTTCAGACGATCACGGTTTGGTGGAACGTGCCACGGTTTTCCGCCGTCAAATGCACATTTGCCAGGACGGTTACTACATTCAACGGCTGCGAAAGACGCCACGATTCGGCACAAGAGAGGAGGCCGATCGTGTTGTTGACAGCCAGCTGTCGGGCACCCCGCTGTCCACTACGACCAGCCGACTGCCGAGGGCACGGCTGGCGACAACAACAGCGGCGACAAAGGCCAATGGTTCGCTTACAAAGAAACAGTGAACATCTTGTTGACGTTTTGATTGTGCGCGTTGGTCAGTTTGTTGGACCCTCAGCCAGTAGATTGTTTTGTCAACAAAATGTTTATTCTTTTGACATACGCAGTCATGCACCTGAAAATTATCTAAAAATTCAGAAGACTGGTCCGCTTTGCTAGCGAACGGGCATGATAGACTTTCACATATCGATTCAATGTCACCACTTACCATCAGCAGTCCAGTTTCGGCACAAACAGCAAAAGCATGTTCAATTGTTGATTTAAAAGATTTAAAAGAATTGATATGTTCGATTTGACATGGGCGTTTTTTCGTCAGACATTTTCCACCGGCGTCAATTGGTGCTGTCGCGCACGGCACATCGCAACGCACAGTCGTCACCTTTGCGGGCACCCTCGATCGGCAAAACACCGCCAACCGGTGCCCCTCAACAACAACAACAACAGCCTCGTTTTCGTCCTTTGTGGCGGCCGACACGTCGACCAAGTCAGCCAGCCGGTTGGTACGAGAACACCAACAGGCTGTAATCACCAAATTTTTAGGTTCTGCGACTCGTTGTGTTTGCAGACCTGGAACTGAAACTAGTGTCAGTCTTTGTGGGGCAATTTAAAATAGCCTAAGTAAGGCGGCCCAATTTGGGGACTCGGATCACTTAACGAATTTTGAATTCCCGCGTCATGCATGAAGGTGTTCCCTGTCAATGGGCGCATTGAGTCTCGGCACCAAAAGAACAGATTAGGTACAACAACAGACTACAACTCAACAAAAGCTTCAACAACTTTTATAACAGCCGATCGACTATAAATTTCAGAGTTCGACTGTAACTTTTGGTAATTTTCAGACTCAACATTCGCACGTCGCCAGCGGCTGCTGCAGCGTCGTCGTCAACTGCAGGCACTCAACGCGCTTCGTCGACGTCGCCAACCGCGTCAAGTGGACGTGTTTCGAAATTCCAACCATCGAAACTGGCCGGAGTTTCGCAATACGCCTGACCGCTTCAAACATTCGGACGATGCCACGGCCGCAGAGATTGAACGGCTTCAGTCGTCTCCTCAATCACGCGCTGACTTTCGCAGCAATGATAATGATCAATTCCGAGGCGCTGTCGACGACGACACGTTGAGGAGATTCAGAACAGCGCCAAACAGTCGACTTGATTCGCCAAACGATGACAACAAGGGTGACCCGTTTCGAAATACGGAACAAGATCCAGACAAACGGCAAACTGGCCGCCAACCCGCTGATGCAGCGTCAAACAGTCGACTTGGTTCGCCAAACGATGACAACAAGGGTGACCCGTTTAGAAATACGGAACAAGATCCAGCCAAACGGCAATTTGGCCGCCAACCCGCTGATGCAGCGCCAAACAGTCGACTTGATTCGCCAAACGATGACAACAAGGGTGACCCGTTTAGAAATACGGAGCAAGATCCAGCCAAACGGCAATTTGGCCGCCAACCCGCTGATGCAGCGCCAAACAGTCGACTTGATTCGCCAAACGATGACAACAAGGGTGACCCGTTCAGAAATACGGAACAAGATCCAGCCAAACGGCAAACAGGCCGCCAACCCGCTGATGATGTCGATGAGACAGAAAACATTTTCGAGACTGAGACAAGAAACGTTTTCGAGAACCCGGATGACTCCGACGTTCCGAGAACGCCGCCTCCAGAACCGCCGTCAGAAACAGCCAATAGGTAGAGTCGAACTCTAAATTAAAGGCAATCAGCTGATTGGTTGGTGATCGCATGATGCACGTTTTCTGTGCGGGCATTGCAGAGTTCGACTGTACAGTGTGTGACAAGACTGCGAACTCCATCGAGCTCGACGGAGCTCCATGGCACTCAAACTGCGCATTAATTATGGCTGGCACTGTAAGCAGCTTAAAAGTACTAAGCTACATATGTGTAGCAAAAGCCCAGGGACCTGTTTTATCCCAACACAGATTGCACAAACCAACATCACTACATACCACTCTTTTTTGACAAAACAGCATCCGTTTTCTCGCACAGAATTGAACGTCAAGACTTTGATGCGCTTAATGATGCATTCAACGAGTTTCGTCACGTTGAGGCGGAGCCGGACACATTGAAGGACTACGAGTTCAGCAGCAACTGTGCCCCGTTGACGTTTCGCAATTGTGTAGGGGGTTTTAGCAGAAAATTGTGTATGGATAAAGCTGGAGATGAGAGCAACGCGAATTTGAAACCAGTCTGACCGCAGGACAGAAAAATGCACATTTTTAAGTTAGGCGGATTTAAAAAAGGCGGATTTAGTAATATTAGTTTTTTTTGTACGTACAGTGTACGCACGGACACGACACTAAAAAAATAGCCACGCCATTTAGAAATCGTGCCGTGTCTGCTATCTTAATTCATTACGGACACAATTGGTTTGCGCACAGGATTTAGAACAGTCTGTGCGCACGCTCGAAAATGGTGATTTCGCCTTTACACAATGTGTATGTTGCTTGTGAATGCGCATCGATAGGAATCACACGAGCATGTGAATCTGCAGTCGAACTCCAAAACATATCCAACTAAATGATTGGTTGATGCATGCATTCTGTGCATGAATTGGTTGGTTTGCATGGAATCCATGCATCACGTGACCGCCAACCAATCAGCTACTGTTGGATATGTTATAGAGTTAGACTGTACATGATTTTACGCATCATTTTGCAGTACTGTTTCTGGAAGACTTCCTGCACCGCTCCGTGGAATCGGCCGCACATTCCGGCTGACAAACTGTGGTACGTCGCAGGATGGCGCAGCTGGTGGAATGCCACTGAGGAAAGAAGAGAGTGAGTGGAATGCGCAATGGCACACTGGAAATTAATGCACAAATGCACAGACGCAGTTTGGTCATTTTAAAATTTTTGGTAAGCACACAAACACAGTGCGAATCCATATATAACTGCAGAATTGAGTTAATGTGCTGCGAAAGCGCGTCACTGCGTCCGTTCAATTGTCGGATGACCGAAGAGTACGACGATTTCGACACTGAACTTGACCTGCTTGAGCCACAGTTCGACTCGTCGGAAAGCGTCCGGAACAGACAGGGTGTGCCGACGTTCAAACACGATCCGACGTTTCGACATCACTTAGACGCAGTTAGAATCTGGGACGGCGAAGTGATCAGGGATGTTGATTACTGGACCGTTAATGAGTGAGTTAAAAAAAACTGCAGTAAATGAACATGTGTTTGGACTACAGTCGAAAAAGTTTAAAAAATTACAGGCAATCAGCTGACTGGTTGGTGATGCATGTGATGCATGCTTTCGGTGCTTGGACAGACTCCGCCCCCGCAGCAATGTCGGCACAGATAGCAAGCATCACGTGAACACCAACCAATCAGCTGATTCCCTGTAATTTAAAGCTCGATTGCATGGTTAAAATGGAGCACACACCAATCGGTCATACCATACCACACAGTAGTACAGTTGATTGGTCGGTGATCGCGTGTTGGATAATGCTTTCTGCACAGGACAGACTCCGCCTCCACAGCAATACCTGCACGGAGTGCATGCATCACCTGACCAATAGCTACATTTGTGGTTGGATATGTTATCATGCGGATGCGCGAGCGAGCGCCAGCGAGCGGACAGCGCATCACGCATTATATGAGCCGTTATCCTCTCGCGCGCGTTTTTCAAATTTGCTCGCTTCCTCCAGCGAGCATAGTATAAGCCACAAACTTGGTTCTGTGCACACGAAACGAACACCCAAAGTTGTGCTTGGAGCCGCGAAAAAATTTTTATCCGACTACTTTTCATACGCTGTAGACACGAAAAACCTATTCTGAAAACAGTGTTACTTATTTTTCTATCTCTTTTTTTTTCCGGTATGTAATCAACATGTGTTCGCGCTTTCAGTTTTTACCTGCGACACGTTCACAGTCTAGCAAGAATGTTTCCTGGGGTAATTTCATCCGTAGATTTGGAAAAATGGGTTAATTTTTTGCCCCGACCACTTTTTTGGGTAAAAATTTGGGTATTTTTAAAAGTTCGCAGCGTTTTCACCGGGTTTCAAGTGTTCGCCCTTTCAATTTTTAGCTGGGACACTTTCACAGTTGAAGAAAAATGTTTCCTAGGGTAATTTCATCCGTAGATTTAGAAAAATGAGTTAATTTTTTGCCCCGACCCTTTTTTGGGGTAAAAATTGGGTTTTTTTGAAAGTTCGCAGGGTTGTCACCTGGTTTTAAGTGTTCGCCCTTTCAATTTTTAGCTGGAACACTTTCACAGTTGAACAAGAATTTTTCCTCGGGTAAATTCATCCGTAGATTCTGAAAATTTAGTTTATTTTTTGCCCGGGCATTTTTTGGGTCAAAATTGTGCATTTTTTGAAAATTCGTAGCATTTTGACTGGGTATCATTTTTTCAGTCTTACAAATTTTGTCTGAGCTACGAAAAATAGCAGAAATGTTTAGTCCGTAGGAATTCAATACGCTGATCACGGATTTTGGGAGCAATTTTCTTACGTTTTTCTTACGTTTCTCAGTTTTCTTACGTGAGCAACTCTAGATGCTGAATCGTGACGATTTCGGGCGAATCGGCCGTGGAAGTTGGCGAAATCGGTCCAGAAACGAAAAACAAGAAAAGAGTGTTTTCCAGGGTAATTCAATGCGCTGATCACGAATTTTGGGTTAGTTTTCTTACGTGAGAAACTCTAGATGCTGAATCGTGACGATTTCGGGCGAATCGGCCGTGGAAATTGGCGAAATCGGTCCAGAAACGAAAAACAAGAAAAGGGTGTTTTCCAGGGTAATTCAATGCGCTGATCACGAATTTTGGGTTAGTTTTCTCACGTGAGCAACTCTAGATGCTGAATCGTGACGATTTCGGGCGAATCGGCCGTGGAAGTTGGCGAAATCGGTCCAGAAACGAAAAACAAGTAAAGGGTGTTTTCCAGCGTAATTCAATGCGCTGATCACGAATTTTGGGTTAGTTTTCTTACGTGAGCAACTCTAGACGCTGAATCGTGACGATTTCGGGCGAATCGGGCGTGGAAGTTGGCGAAATCGGTCCAGAAACGAAAAACAAGAAAAGCGTGTTTTCCAGGGTAATTCAATGCGATGATTACGGATTTTGGGTTAGTTTTCTTACGTGAGCAACTCTAGATGCTGAATCGTGACGATTTCGGGCGAATCGGCCGTGGAAGTTGGCGAAATCGGTCCAGAAACGAAAAACAAGAAAAGGGTGTTTTCCAGGGTATTTCAATGCGCTGATCACGGATTTTGGGTTAGTTTTCTTACGTGAGCAACTCTAGATGCTGAATCGTGACGATTTCGGGCGAATCGGCCGTGGAAGTTGGCGAAATCGGTCCAGAAATGAAAAACGAGAAAACGGTTTTTCCAGGGTAATTCAATGTGCTGATCACGGATTTTGGGTTAGTTTTCTTGTATGAGCAACTCTAGATACTGAATCGTGACGATTTATGGTGAATCGGCCGTGGAATTTAGCGAAACCGGTCCAGAAATAAAAAACAAGAAAACGGTGTTTTCCATGGTAATTCATTACGCCGATCACGGCTTTTGGGTCAGTTTTTCTTTTGTGAGCGATTCTAGGTACTGAATCGTGACGATTTTGGGGAATCGGCCGTAGAAATGGCACAGGAGAAATCGGCCTAAAAAACGAAAAATGAAAAACCTGAGTTGTCCGGGGTTTAGAAGAATGTGTGACCAACGAATTGTGATTTTGGTCCGATCTTCGGGGCTTACAGTGCCCACCATAATAAGTGGACGCACGCGTGCACCTTGGTGCAGGAGGGTGCACGCATGTGCACGCAGCTTTTCATGTGTTGAACATAGGCACAGATCCCGCCCCCTCAGAAAATTTTCTGTGTGCTGCTTGCGGCCGTTTGCGTGCACCGCAGTTCGCCCAAGCCACCATTTTTGTTGAAAAACACGAATGGAACCAAGAAATGGGGCACCGGAAACATTTTTATGTGCCGTTTGTAGTATGTTGATTTTATTTTTGTGAAAAAATTTGATCACTAAAACAAAAGTCATCATAAATTTGTGTTTTGTCGTTTTTCACACTGTTTTTTATAGCGAGCCCACCGATGTTGATTAAAACAACACCCAACAACAAACGACACATCAACGTGTTCCCGCTACTCTGCTGAGTTGATTGAGTCATGGCTTATTAAAATTGGCTAAGGGAATCGTGAGCTGGGCGACATTTTCATTTTGATACTGCACGCAAACGCACGCAACCGAACGCAGGCATTTTGAGGGGTGGCAAGCATACTTTACGTGTTGAAATGTTGTGACTGCGTGCGTGCACTTACGTGCACCTGCGTGCGCACAATTGCACGCGTGCGTCCACATTATGGTGGGCACTGTATGTAAAAGTCAGAATATTATCTAAAAATGCGTGAGACGCATATAAAAGGAGGAATATGGCCTTGTGTAAGCAGTGAAAGACTTGGCTCGACAACGCTTTTCAAGTCTCTGATGTGGTACAAACGGATACAAGTACATAAGGGTCATATTTTTGCGCCGCGT
Organism: Theristus sp. LFF4_11; assembly: GCA_030248135.1. NCBI lineage: Eukaryota > Metazoa > Nematoda > Chromadorea > Monhysterida > Xyalidae > Theristus > Theristus sp. LFF4_11. The sequence continues at coordinate 12,111 of JASANC010000903.1, read as the reverse complement.
TTGTTTTTTTTTGAAGCACGCCCCCCACCGATTCCGGAAACCCGAAGGTACCAAACTCCGGTGGGATTGGGGAATGGACGGCTCACCATCCCGTGGAACCAATACCCTCGGCATGTGAGGGGGCAGCCTCTAAGCCCCGCTCTGTCCTGGGGGCACCAGTGATCTTAGCCCGATTTCGGTTTCGGTGGCCTGCGGTCGCTATATCCCCGGAGGGCAGCGAATCCGAAAGTTTTCGTTTTCGTTTTCGTTTTGCTGAAAAGCGTAAAACTTTGAAGTTATTTTTTAATTGTTCTCTTCGATTTAATCTAAAATCACGCCATGCGCGAAATTCTGTAAATTCTGTGCAAAAACAGAAAAATTAGAGATTGCAAAACATTGTTGCATGTAGCTTTTTCGTTGTTGTTAACGTACGCACCGCTGTGTACACACCAGCACCAGTGACAAAAAGGAGTTGTCTTCCGTTGATTTTTCACCTTTTTTACCGGTGTCACCTTCAACTAGTGTGGCAGGATAAACCGTCTGTCCCGTGAGTCATTGCCTTTGCCACAGGAGACCTTGCGTTCCGCAATGCTTCTGCGATACAATTTGTCCTGAACAAACCAGTGTCAGCGAGCTAAAGTCTGATTGTTATTTTAGTAGTTTTAGTGGTCGCTAAATGCCCGAAATCCGCAAATGTGAAAGGTCATTTGTCTACAATACACAGCACGAGGGTTGCCGTGCAACCGAAATCATAAATAAACGGCGCAAAAATATGACTCTTATGTACTTGTATCCGTGTGTACCACATCAAAGACTTGAAAAGCGTTGTCGAGCCAAGTCTTTCACTGCTTACACAAGGCCATATTCCTCCTTTTATATGCGTCTCACGCATTTTTAGATAATAGAGTAGACTGAATACTGTCTGAATTATTCTTCAGATGCCCGTTGAATGAAACGGTCATCTCATTTGAAGAAAAAACAATTTTTTGTACTTTTTTCCACCCATTTCTGCAGTTCTCTCGTGATGCGCTTCAACATCTGCCACGTGCAAAGCAGCGACGGCCAGTGCACGGACAAATGCTACGATTGTGACGACATCGTCGACATGCTGGACGCTTTCGGCTCGTCCAACTTTGGCCCGTTCTCGTTGTTCGGCCTGGACACCGGTCCTGAACTGGTTGACCAATGCAGAACACAAGCGTGAGTTTTAAACAATTCTTTCCATTAGATTCGTGTAGTCTTGTATATTTCACGAAACAGCGATAAGAACTGACTTACGTCACACTGACTTAAACTCGTCAAGAAAATCAGTGAGGTTGACTCTTTTTCCACCCTGGCCCCTGGTTCCACACTTGAAGGTTGTTTCTGAGGGTATATAAAGCGGCATTCATGAAACAGTATTATTAGTGACGCGTAGCTGTGTTAAAACATAGCTACGCGGTCATTAAATACTGCTTCATGAATGCCACTTTGTTGTTATCATGGGTGTCTAATTGGCTTTTGAGCATTTCATTCTTTAATATTGTCAATTTGCTTGTTTCCGTGTTCTATGTCTACAGTAACACCGGTTGTGCGGTCGGAAACATACTGTTCAGTTATAGTGAAAACAAATCACACAAGAAAATCACCGTCACATGTTCTGGTCGACGACGAAATGATAATGCAGTTATTTTTAAATAACTATTTAAAAAAATAGAATTTCCTGGTTCACGCTGCCTTTATACAGGAAAGAGCGCCAAGGTGAGCACTCGAGTCAACAGCCGGACAGTCCCAGCGTCGACGGGCCAACACCGGACGGTCAACAGCCGCCCGGACCAGATGGGCAGCCGGGCGATGGAACGCAAGGGCAAACTGGAGACGGAACGCAGGGGCAAACTGGAGACGGAACGCAGGGGCAAACTGGGGATGGAACGCAAGCACAGACGGGCGATGCAGCTCCTGGACAGGCGCCGGCGGCCACGGATCAAGCCGGACCAACCTTAGCGGATTCAGCCGCAGCCGCAGCGGCACTGGCAATACCGGCTCTTGCTGGCATCGGTTAGTGTATATGGTCAGGTTGCAAAGCTGAGACGGTAAATTCTGCTTGAATATAACCGATTAGTGTCAACGTTTGCGAGTGGCGTCACACAAACGACCAGAATGCGTCAATTTATAATCTGTGACACACGCACACCAGCGATCCCACTGGCGAGCGCCGTCGGTTCGTCCAACTTCGGCGACATCACCGGCGGGCCGTGGGCGACGGCGTACACGCAGCTCGAGAACTTCTGCCGCTGCAATCCGGTGACGGCGCCGACGAGCGGGGCGGTGACGTACGCGCCCGCACTGTCCGGCACGCCGGCGCAGGCGGTCGAGACGACCGTGGCCACGTGGACGTGCGACTGCGCGAGTTGCACCGACTGCACCGGCACCTGCAACGCGGACGGGTCGTGGACGAAAGAGCCGCCGGCGGCGTGCACACCGAGTGAGCGCATTTTTTTATTTTGTGTTGACAACCCGAACGCCGACAGTCGAACTCGAAATTATAGGTGATGCCGTGCTTTCTGTGCAGGCATCGCTGTGGAGGGCGCAGTTTGGTTTGCACAGAAAGCGTGCGTCACAAAATCACCAACCAATCAATCAGCTGATAACCCGTAATTTAGAGTTCGACTACACATAAAAAGTGGTTCCAAGTCACGAGTACCATTGCCGCTATAGAATTATTGCAGACATGATTGGTTTGCGCTGTAATGTTGGCCACATTCGCCATGTCATGCAAATGTGTGTGATGTTCCCCATATGCACCATGTCATGTAATTTTGTCTTGCAGCGTGCTGCCTGACCACAAACCTGCCGGCGGCGTTCCTCGCGTTGGCCGGCATCGTGTATGCGCCGGCCACCGGTGCCGGTGCGGTCGCGACGGCGGTGCCGAACGGTGCGACGGCGACGGCGGCTTGCGCGGGCGCCACCGAGTGCAAAGACAACGTGTACACGTGCACCGGCGCTGCGCCGTCATCGGCCGGCACCTGGGCCGAAACGACCGCCTGTCAGTGAGGCTGACGCTTGCTCAACGATCTTCGGCTCGGAGCCGATGAGAAAAAGTCGTACACCGAGAATCGCGCCACCGTGGTGGCATGCTACACCGTTGTGGTGCGGTTCTTGGTGCATGAGTTGTTTCTCAGTGCGCACGAGCAAACAAACAACAAAAACACAATCACTTCAACACGCAGAATGCACCTGTAGATGCACCCCGTTCGTTTTTGATGCACCGGTGCACACGTTTTTGATTTAAATTCACTTCATTTTTCAGAAGCATCTTAATTGATTACAGTGGGACAAAACGCTGTGTATTTAACAATAATTTTAGTGCACCTGTTTGTGCATGTGAATCGACAAGCGCACATGTGCACGTTCACGAGTTTTGCGTGAACATTTTCATATTCTGTTTTTTTGTGTTGTGCAGGCGAAACGGTCTGCTGTCCTGCCGCGGACGCACCGACAACACCGGCACCGACGTTCGTTGGCACCGCCGGTCCGGGCGGCTACCCTCCCGACTCGACGGCCACTTACACGTGCAATGCTTGCAGTGATACGCAGGTGAAAGTGCTGGTGGTTTCTTTTTATTTGCCACGCATTTGCACTCATTATTATGGTCTGTTTTTGAAGTTTTTGTATAATCATAAAACTAGATTTAAAGGGGTATATGATACAATATGTATGTATGTATATCAATTTGATTGATGGAAACACGACTGCTGTACAGTTGATATGTAGGTGTACACATAATTGTGATAATGATCAACAGGTGAAGTGCTACGGGCGGATCACTGAAAATTTGAGTGTGTGTGATTGCAAATTGATTGAACAACAAGAAACAGTGGATGATCTGTAATGAATTACTGTACTTTAAAAAATTGACAACTCACGAGCGTGTTGTTTGCAGGTGTTCACGTGTGGAGCTGGACCAGCGTGGACTCCGGTGCCGGCCACGTGCCCAGGTAAAAATTGTTTTTTGGTTGTTTTTGTTTCGAATTTTTTTTGCAGTCCGCTCTGTATATTTGCCGCACTAAATGAAATGCATCTTTCTTGTGTCAAAGACCGCTAAAACCACAGTTTGTGAAAAGTGTCCATTTTTTGCTGTGGCACTGTATGAAAAACAAACAAACGGAGATTCACTAGCCTTGGAGAACGGGTACTCAACAAATTTGTTAAGCCACAAAAAGACTTGTAAAGCACGTTTGTACTTGTAACATAGTTTCTATACAATTATTATCAATTTTTAGGTTCTCTGTGATTGCTTAAAGGGGCATTCATGAAGCAATATCTAGTGACCGCGTAGCTATATGTTTTAACACATCTATGCGTCACTAAATAGTGCTTCATGAGTGTGCCTTAACTGACTCGGTCCTATTTGGGGGACTCGGATCACTTTGCCCATTTTGAATTGCCACGTCATGCATGTAACCTTTTACCTGCCTATGCGCGCATTGAGTCTCGGGGCCAAAACAGTCGATCATACAATACAGGGTGTTGCGACGCTGGCAGTGCACCCGGAGGCGCACCAGCAGCCGTCAGCCCGGCTGGCACACGCACAGCGGAAGTGCCGTGCACCACTTGCAACAAGGCCGTGTTCGAATGTGTCGACGAGGGCAACTGGGGCGCTGGCGTGCCCACTTGCCCAGGTAACGCAATCAATCACCGAGCAAACGTAGCAGTGGCAGCTTTTGTTCATGGTGCAAAGAGTGCGCAAAATTTGAATAAACGAAAGAACGTTTAAAAACGCAATTTTATAACAAAATTGACGTGTTTTTTTTCAAAATCTAATTTGATTTACTAAACGGTTCTATCATAGAGCGTTTGGTGCATTGGTTTGCTTTTTTGAAAAGATAATATTTCGAAATGCGAAATGGTTTTTTCCAGTGTGGTTTTTCGCTTTATAGCGACATTCATGAAGTAGTGTTTAGTGACGCGTAGCTGTGTTACGCGTCACCAAATACTGCTTCATGAATGCCCGTTTACAGCGACGACCGGCTGCTGTACGGCGGCGAGTGCGCCGACAACACCGGCACCAACATTCGTCGACGCCGGCACACTTGGCCCGAGTGGCTACCCGATTGGGTCGACGGCGACGCACACGTGCAATGCGTGCAGTGACACACAAGTACGAACGAACAGATTGCTGCTTCAAGCAATCAGTACAAACACTGTTTTTTTGCATGTAATCCGAAACTACCGTATTACCTCTATTAAACCCCCCCCCCAAAATTAACCCCCCCCCCAAAATAAACCCCCACCCCCTCGACAAGTTTCCAAATAATCCCCCCCAAAATAATCCCCCATGGGGGATTATTGGAAACCTGTTAGAAACACATACCCAGCAAATTCAGTGGCTGGTTGCAGTGAAAATGATGAAATTGTGCTACCAAAGGCCCCAAAGGGATGAGTTAGTGGTAATTTCATGACAAAAGGCTGTTACAAAAGGAAATCTCTGTGAAAAGTAGAAGTTTCTGCGACTTCCTTCTTGCCATGGAAGGTATTTTTGCCATTTTGCCCACCCCTAAAAATGGTTTCCAAATAAACCCCCCCCCCAAAAAAAATAAAGCCCCCCCCCAAAAATAAACCCCCACCCCCAGAAGTCGCTGAAGACATAAACCCCCATGGGGGTTTATTAGAGGTAATACGGTATTATCAATTTTTGTGGGTTTTGCAACTGCCTTTGCAGACATGAAAATAAACTAGGGGTAGTTTCAGTATCTACGTATGTAAGAATTCAAAATCACCAAAGTTACTCGGAACTATTTAGGGTACTCGGATCACTTTGCCGATTTTGAATTCCAGAGTGAGCTGTGAAATTGTTTACCTATCTGTGCGCGCATTGAGTCTTACAACCAAGATAATAACAATTGAAATGAAAACACGCTCTGTTGCAGGTGTACACGTGTGCAGTCGGCGGAACGTGGGGTGGTCCGATACCAGCTACTTGTCCCGGTATAGTCGAATCTCGTTTTTCACCAGCTCTGTTTTTGAATTCAAAAGATGCATTTTTTCTGAAAGAAGTGTGCTTTTTCCAGTGTCATGTATCGATTTTCAATTTCTCAACTTTAATCAATCAATGAAAACGAGACTTTGTTTCTGGACCTGCGCGTCTTTCTCGGACAGACACTCCGCGCCATGCACAGAGCGCATGCATCACGCGTGTGCACCAACCAATCAGCTGATTGCCCATAATTTGCACATTGTGCAGCGGCGACCTCTTGCTGTCCGGCAGCGGATGCACCGACCACGCCGGCGCCAACGTTCACCGGCACTGCCGGGCCAAGCGGCTATCCGGTTGGCTCGACGGCAGCGCACACGTGCAACGCCTGCAACGACGAACAGGTACAGTCTGCTCTCGCAAACCTGTCGCACCGAAAACTGACCGTCAGGTGCTCGGAAGCGTGCGCGCGCTTTTACAAATTTCTAAATCTGACAAATGTCTCATCATCATTATTTCAACCTGTGGCAGACTGCTCGCTCGTTTTCCAGGTTTACACGTGTGCAGTCGGGCCAACGTGGGGCACCCCAAATCCGGCTACATGTCCAGGTTGTTTGTTTTTTTCATTGAAAAACTGCTCCATCAATTTCAATTCATTCAACTGTGGTGCATTTTGGTCAAACTGTCGCAGTCTTTCTGTCGATTCAGACATTGACTAAGTGCAAACTGAAGAGCTTTTTATTTATTCACTGCAATGTGACCGATTCTACAGTCGAACTGCAAATTATATGCCGTCAGCAGATCGGTTGATGATCACGTGATATGGACAGTTCCGTGTCGTGCCGGACAGCTCTCTGTACAAACTCCACGTCCAAAGCAACGCCTGTACAGAAAGCAATCAGCGGATAGTCCATAATTTCGAGTTCAACTGCCGAGTGAACAGAGTTTGCGCACCCAATTCTAGCGTGCTGCAACGCGAACTCGGCGCCAGGCGGCGCGCCGGCCGCTGCCTCGCCGGTTAACACAGTGACGCCGTTCGTGGACTGTCCAACCAATTGTGGCCAACAGAAATTCACATGCGTCGACGCGGCCGACTGGGGCACTGGAGCACCCGCTTGTCCAGGTAAAAAACGCAATAAATCCTACCAGTCGGATCTCAGAATGTTATTTGGTCGCTATGTCTGAGACTACCCTCTGTTTGGCTTGCTGTTAGACTGTTGTCTGTGCGTGCGCTAGTGAAATCTAGCCCCGCCGAGGGGTATATAGGCACTTAATGATGGAGAAAACTCGATGGGCGCCCTAGTCGACGGCGTTTTGTACACTTTTCTGGGTCAACCCTGGCTAAAAACATTCCCAATATTTCCGAAAAACAACAAAAGGAACGTGGTTCTTTTTGGCACTACTTTTGAATCAGCGTCAATTATGGAACTGATTTCCTGTCCAGTATATGCGTGCTTTGAGTCCACGGATGGCACCCAAATATATTCTTGTCAACTTGTCACAGCTGTGGAAGCATGTTGTACAACGGCCAGTGCACCAGCCGGATCAACGGTTGATACGGCGGCAACTGTTGTCAATGCACAGGTTCGTAAAAACATTTCACTGCACGGTCGTGAACATCAGGCACAACGGTGTGTGTGTGTTGATATCATTACTCACTGTCATATTGGTGTGCCCCATTAAGGCCCGTTTAGCCGTCCGTATTTGCATCCGGCACGTCACGTCACGTCACGTCAAACCTCGTTTATGCTGCAAAAAAGAGCAATCCGGCACGTCACGGCACGTCACGGCACGTCACGTCTTGTTTTAGAACTCGCGCTCGTTTATGCCCCTGTACGGCGACGTACGGCGACGTTCAGACAGATACGGACGCATAAACGATGACGTGACGTGCCGTGACGTGCCGGATTGTTTTAGGTTCTCCCCTAAAAAGCCGTGCGTCAAAGTTCGATTTTATCAATTTTGTTTACTTTTGTTGTTCTTTATTGTGAACACATGCTCACTCACTATCGTCCTGAAATGAGACATTGTTTTTCTGATTATTTTCTGTATTCTCAAACAAAAATGTCAGCAGTTTAGCTTTTATTCAGTGAATTCACTAATTCAGTGAGTTTCAGCCATCACATGAACTCCACAGTCGAACTCTAAATTATAGGGAATCAACTGATTGGTTGGTGGTCACGTGATGCATGCTTTCTGTGCAGGCATTGCTGTGGTGAGGATGAGATTGGTTTGGACAAAATGTATGCATCACGATCACCAACCAATTAGCTGATTCTCTGGCTATTCACAACAACAAAACAGAGCCTGAAGTGCTGAATGCAAATTTGTGAGTGACTTTGTTTTGAAATCATAGCAATCCACAGAACACCAAAGAATTTGTCGTGCGGCAAAAATGTAATAAATTTCATCTGCACAGTCTGCGAGTCGAACCATTAACTAACCACTGCGCCATGCTGCCATGATTGCCGCTGGCTGTATAGTCCATATCAATTGTGCAGCCGCAGCAAACTATTTGTGCACGCGCACTGTTGGAAAACACAATGTGTTTTCGCCTGTTCTTCTGCTCTGCATTGAATGAACTGCTCAAAGACTTGAGTGAAAGACAAAACTGGTTGTTGTCGGAAATATTCAATTTCAATTTGGCACATAACTTTATTGAATTTTGCTTGGTGACGTACGGCTTTTTAGAGCAGAATCTAAAATACAACGTCACGGCACGGCACGTCACGTCATCGTTTATGCGTCCGTATCTGTCTGAACGTCGGCGCACGTCGCCGTACAGGGGCATAAACGAGCAAAAATTCTAAAACCATGCGGCACGTCACTTCATCTCACGTCATCGTTTATGCGTCCGTGTCTGTCTGTACGGCGACGTGCGTCAACGTCCGGACGGCTAAACGGGCCTTTAGTATTTTTGTGCGTACGCACGGAAGCGACACTGAAAATGGCCACGCAATTTAGAAATCGTGTCGTGTGTGCTATATCGCGTTACGGACACAGTTACTTTGTACGCGGGATTTAGAACGGACGTCTGTGCGTACGGACAAAAATCGTATCTTTTATTTTGGATCAGAGACTGAATGCGTCTGCACACGGGGATAGGAAAATGTTTCACGGAATTCAAAATTAGATTACGGTGGACGCGTCGCCGTGTGGTGACGTTTTACGGGCTTGGTTCGGTTGTGCGGTTTTTCTTTAGGGCGTGAAACTTTTGTGCCTCGGATCTTCCTGAAACGATAATACTGAATGGTGTTTTCGCGTTGAAAGGTGCCGTCGGGGACAACAGCGACCGCCGTTTGCAACGGCGCCAACGAGTGCGGCCCAGTAACGTACACGTGCACCACGAACCCGACCGCGGGCACCGCGGGCACCTGGGCGGGCACCACTTGTTCAAGTTGGTGCCATTGATTATGCTATTATGTTGTAATTATGCTATCGATTCGAGTCGCATATCGTGCATCAGTCATTAATTATTTTAACTGGGTTGTTAAACTTTAAACTGGGTCTTTTCGCATATGGCATCATCATGCCATTCGTATATAAACACTGAATTAGCAGAAAATTCGCCCCGGCGTTGCTGGTTGGTGCTGGCTTTTTCAGTAAGATACAACGAATCAGCGATCAGCCTCCGTGAGCGCGAGCATTCATTCGTTCCACACTTTTTTAATATTTGAAGCACGCCCCCCACCGATTTCGGAAACCCGAAGGTACCAAACTCCGGTGGGATTGGGGAACGGACGGCTCACCATCCTATCGAACCAATACCCTCGCCACGTGAGGGGGACAGCCTCTAAGCCCCGCTCTGTCCTGGGGGCACCAGTGATCTTAGCCCGATTTCGGTTTCGGTGGCCTGCGGTCGCTATATCCCCGTAGGGCAGCGAATCAGAAAGCTTTAGTTGAAAACCAGAGTAGTTATTAGAGTAGAGAGCTACACTGGAGGCAGTTTGTCATCCTCCGTGGGGGATCGAACCCGTCACCTTCTGGGTTGAAGGCGAACGTGCTAACCACCGAGCCACGGAGGCGACTGATCTGGATTTAGTCAGAACACCAAATGCTGTGCGCGGTTCCAAAGTTGTTGTCGAACTCTAAATTACAGGCAACCACCTGACTGGTCGGTGATCAACACACGTGTGCTGCATGCTTTCCGGTGCGGGACAAAGACTACGCCTACAGACAGCAAAATGCCTGCACAAGAACGCACGCATCACACGTGTGATCACCAACCATTCAGCGGATTGCCGATAATTTCGAGTTCGACTGTATACCGTACTGTACGTGTGTGTTTTCAGCGAGCTGCTGCAGTACAGCGGCCACGATTGGCGCCGGCTTCACGGGTTTGTCAAATCCGGCGAACACGGCCAACCTGGTGATAGCTGGCACCACGGTCACGTCGGCGGCTGGCACGGCATTCACGTGCTGCGGCGGTGCGACCGGCTGGCAGGAGACTGCGATTGCTTGTCCATGAACGTGCACGCGTCGTTGGTACAATTTCGAGCTTATTGGTATCGCAGTTTCATTCGACTGAGTTGTATTCCTGTTTTGCTGTATATTTTGTGCTCTATTTCTATTTTTTCAGGTTCTTAGGGCAATGTACCCAACTGCGGTGTTGGTTTGTACATTTTGCATTACTTTGTACATGCTTGTCCGTGCACTTCAGTGCTAAATAAAACTGAACTGAACTGAACGCGTCAAAGTGCAGAAAACTTTTTCGCTTTTTCACAAGTCGCCCTATAACTGCGTACATACACACGATACGCTTTGTGCAAACGAAACGGCTGGAAATACGCGCGCCAATTGCTGTTTCAAACGCTGCTTCAACATTGTGTTATCATGCGCACCCGGTACAGCACGTCACGTCACGTCGCATTCGATGAGCAAAAAACAGCAATCCAGCGCCGTCACGTTATCATCAATTAGAACACGTGCTCGTTCATGCAAGCATATAGACGTGACCTGACGTGACGTGACGTGCCGGATAAACATACGTCAAGTATGAATTGGCCTTCATCCTTCTTTCCACTGATATAGAACATTATTTATTGATGAAAACCATATGAAACAATCGCACCGAACCAGAAAGTGTGCAGTCTGAATAACAATGCGAGTGTCACAGCAATTGATCAAGACCGATTTCATTGGCGACTTCATTGACACGTCGAGTTAAACGTGCGGAGATTGCGCGGAACGGATTCGGTACCAGTCGATGTTGAATGCGAATACTGGGGTCGTGCGTCCAGCCAGTGTGCCGCAGATGCAGCAGCACCAGCTCGGCGTCAACCACAGCCAATTCGTCTTGTTGGTGTCCCGAGGAATTCCGTTTGCCATCGGTTGTGGTGACCATCGGGAGAAACTCGCTGACGTAGTGTGCCTCCTGGCGTGCGATACGCTCGGGCCTGCAGTTCGCACGGGCATTGTGGCCATGTTGGACGTACATGTAAAGTATGTCTGTCACTGTTTTTCGCAGCGTGCATGCGGTTTTACAGATGTGTAGTGGGTCTGCACTCAGCAGTTGTGTAGAAAAAGTTGTGAAATAGCAGCGAAAACCTGGTGATCGTTTTGCTTCGATGCGTCGGCGGGTATAACTGCGTGGTGTCGATCGGCTGCTCAAGCAACTGCGATAGTCGCGATTCAAAGACGAGCAATTGCAGCTCGGGACTCCGGTGGCGTTTCATCGTCGATTCCAGTCCATCCGACAAACGGCCCAAATCGAACGAGGCCACCTGGCGAAACAGCCAGGCCGCCGTGTGCGGATTTTCAATGAGCCTCTGTGTGAATCATACCCGCGCGACGGTGTGGGGTACCAATGTGCGCAGCCTTCAAAACCGCTGTGCATCCCTCAAAGTGGTGTACAGCCCTGAAAGTGGTGCACAGCCCTCAAGCCGGTGTCGCTAAAACTCCACCGCAAAAAAAAATTTCTCGCGGGCTGCACACCGATTTGCGGGCTGCGCACATTGGTACCCCACACCGTCGCACAGGTATGGGACGATCAATGTTTACAATCGATTATCCTTTCTGGGGGTTCTGCTACTAAATGCGTTTGCAGACGTCGAAATAAAACTGTAGTTTCAATCTTTATGTTGCAACGTTCAAAATAGCGCAAGTGACCCGGTTCTATTCAGGGGAGACGGATCACTATGCCAATTTTTAATTCCCGCGTCATGCATAAAACTGTTTAC